>JASAND010009917.1:0-13675 GCA_030248195.1 Trissonchulus latispiculum
AGTTCGCCTGGCTTAACATTATCTCTACAACAATCATGGTTCCGGCCATATACAACACGGAGCTTACTTTGCAGAGAAAAACTAAGCTCATATTTGAATTCTGCATGGTCGAAAACCCCTATACACAAATTTATCCCGTTAAAAATTGACAAGTTTGAAATTTAAGCTTGGGTCAGCCACGGTTCCGGTCATGGGTCACTTGCAGCACGGAGCTTAGGTTGCAGAGGAAAACTAAGCTCCTATTTGAATTCTACATGGTCGAAAACCCCCTAGATAAAATTTTCCAGTTAAGAATAAACAATTTTCAAATTTAAGCTTGGGTCAGCCATGGTTCCGGTCATGAATCACTTGCAGCGCGGAGCTTAGGTTGCAGAGAAAAACTAAGCTCATATTTGAATTCTGCATGGTCGAAAACCCCTATACACAAATTTATCCCGTTAAAAATTGACAAGTTTGAAATTTAAGCTTGGGTCAGCCACGGTTCCGGTCATGGGTCACTTGCAGCACGGAGCTTAGGTTGCAGAGGAAAACTAAGCTCGTATTTGAATTCTACATGGTCGAAAACCCCCTAGATAAACTTTTCCCGGCGAAAATTGACAATTTTTAAGTTAAAGTCAATTTGACCGTGGTTGCGGACTAGCGCCTCCCGGCTTCCAGCGCCTCCCGGCCTCTTTACACCACCACCTCCGCCAGAGCCTCCCGGCCTCCGGGCCTCCCGGCCTCTTTACACCACCACCTCCTCCAGAGCCTCCCGGCCTCCGGGCCTCCCGGCCTCTTTACACCACCACCTCCTCCAGAGCCTCCCGGCCTCCGGGCCTCCGGGCCTCCCGGCCTCTTCACACCACCACCTCCTCCACGAACTACGTGTGGTGCGGACCTATTACTACTGGCCTTAATTCAAATTTCGCTGGCAACTGGTAAAATTACATAATAACAAAACCAATAGGTCTAAAGTTATCGAACGGCAATTATGGAAGTTTCCAGATTTTTTGAGTTTGTTAACGTTAAAGCTGATTTTTCGTATTATTTTTGATCCGGTTTTGTTTCGGCAAGTCCGTTTTCTTCTCGTATGGAGCAAAAGCAAACCAAGTAAAAGCTGTCTGTGATAAACTAATAACTACATGTTGGCACAAATTAAAGTCATGAAACTGTTAAATTGGAGATTAGATCGACGACTTGCTGCAACATGGCTGCGTTTTGTGACAATATTTTTCATAACAGTTTTAATTGTTTTATGTTTGCGAGTGCAGGTCACGTTGGTTTTTATGGTTTGCGTTGCGCATAGTAGTTGATGTTAGGAGTTGTAGTTGCATTTTTTCCAAAACCAATGACTAACAAGTAGGCCCCAAAAGGGCACTATTCCTCTGCAGACTACGTGAAAACTACAAGTAGCAAACTACCTGATAACAGCCCTAATGGTACACTTTATATACTTTCTTCTCGCTCCCTGCAAAGTACATAATACCTTACTTTATCATAGCTAGCAACCTTATCATCAATTGTTCCACGCTAACGTATCATTCATTCGATTTCTTGAGGTCTAATTAGTTAGTCTCTCCTAGCAATTATGATATCAATAATTGATGATATGACATATAATCATGATAAATGTTTATACCAAGAGAAAGAGGTCTGTGTAGTGCATTCTGGTTGGATTATTGCATATCCTCCTCTAAACGGGGAGGGTTCTTTCGCAAAAGTTAGCTTTTATTGAATGGAGGCCGATCCTTTTGGTAACCCTCAAAACAGAAAGCATTCTCGTATATTGAATGGTCAGAGTATTGTTACTTTAATCAACAATGAAGTTTGGCCATCTATCAAGCTCTTCTTCTGTGAACAAACAGAGCATGAAACATTGTCTTGGCAATTCCATCCGACTTTACCCTAAATTCCCACCAGTGCACTGCTCCCCAGCAGTGCTGGTGAGCAAACATATGCAATCTTTGCGATTGCTGACAGTGACACGGCAAGCGATTCTGCAGCTTAAATAGTCAATAATCATCCTAATTTGCATATTGGGTTTTCAAAAAATAGTGCATGGCTAGGTCTGTGTTGAGGATAAGGGATTTTCAACGACTGTAGCAAAAATACACGCTAAATATGCTACAATCCCGCAATAGGTATTCCGACTCTAGCCGGAATAAAACTGAGCTTGTTATGGCATGTACAACTGTGATAATTTTAGTTAAATGGAGTTTCTCATGGATATAACATTGCACGATGCATTATTGTTTTAAAAGTTACGCTGTGATTGAGTTTGGCAGCAGACATGGAGGGTGAAAGAGGTCGCTCTGTGTTTGTTACTGCTTATTGAGGTGGTCATTCACTTATCTCAAGCAGTAGTCATTTACTAACTGACTAAATCTGTACTCCCAAACATGGATCAAAACAAACTACATTTTTAAGTTTTTGCGTTTTCATAATCATCACATTTTCCCCCTCTTAAATGTCTCTTTAATAATCTTTAGAAAAATTTCATTCTCTGTAAAGTTGTCTTTCATATCTTTCTGTTTCTGGATTGTATCGCCTCGGAGGAAGTCGATTCCTCTATTAAGGATATCGATGACACTGCTGCCGGCACTATTCTTTCCTCTTCTAAACGGGCTGCACCAACCGGCGGCCCTTCCGCAGTTTCCCATCAATACATTGGAGCAGACTCCTCATCAGGTTGGCGATAATCAGATCTTGGCAGTGACTTCCTTAACTTGCGGGTATTCCAGACTATTCCATCTTCCAATTTGTAGGTGTATCTTCCCAACACCTTGATTACCTTCTTAGGATTGCCATAGCGAACTATTCCTTTGGCAACCTGTGGAAGGAGGGTACGGACATAATCATCAACATTTATTTCAGCTGTTGCAGAGGTTGGATTGCAGTTTCTTTCCGGTTTCGGTACCAGATTCTTGTGAAAGGTAGAATTGAGTCTGGTACGTACTGTCCAACCAAACATCAAATCTGCTGGTGATTTGCTGGAATCCTTGTTTGTGGTAAATCTGATAGTCGCTAGAACTTGTCGAATTGCTTTCTCCCACTGGTGTCCTTCCAATTGTAGCGCTTGAAGTCGTTCCTTTATAACCCTGTTCATTCGTTCAACCTTACCGTTGGCGGAGGGAGTGTACAATGCCGTGAGGTTTTGTCTGACAGTGTTGGCCGAAAGGTAGGACTCAAACTTTGAGCTTCGGAACTGGGGGCCGTTGTCCGTTACAATCTCGGATGGCAGGCCAAATCTGGAAAAGATGATATCCAAGAACTTTACCACTGCTGTTGAATTTGTTGTACCAGTGGAACAAGCTTTTAGCCAGCCCGAGTAATGGTCACACAGCATCAAAAGCTAGGAAGAATGACTGGGCCCGGTAGCGAAATGCCTTGGATATCGAGTCCAAGGCGTTCCCATGATGACTTGGGTGCGGAAACCTTTTGTGTTTCAGCCTTCAGCGGTTTGGCAGTTTTGTCGCTTGTTTGGCAGATCCAGCAGTTCTTAACTAACTCCGTCACCTGCTGATCCATGGACGGCCATCAATAGCTACCACGAAGAAGTTGTTTGGTCTTTGTTTCTCCTGGGTGACCTTCGTGGGAAAGTTTCAGAAGCCGTGCTTGTAGGCTTGCTGGAACCACTGCTCTTGTGCCTCCTCTCATTAGCAGCCCATTAGATTCGGAAAAATGGAGACAAAGCTGGTGATATTAACTTATTCGCCGGCCATCCCCTTATGGTATATTCGATGACTGGTGTGAGGACTTTATCTTCTGCGGTATGTGATTGTAGTTCATCAAGGCGTATAGCATTATCTGGTGATAGATATGCCACCACAGTATCGTTGTTTCCCATGTCCTCTGTTTCTTGACATGGCAATCTTGATAGCGCATCAGCAATAATATCGTGTTTCCCAGGCTTGTCTTTGACGGTGTAGTTATACTGGCTTAAACGGGTATACCATCGCGCTATTCGCATTGGTCTGTGCCCTTTGCCACCGCCATCCAATAGGACAGTGAGAACTTGATGATCTGTCACTAAGGAAAACGGGAAACCCCATAGGTAAGTGTGCCAACGCTCATAGACAAGCTAATGCCTCTCTTTCGCCTGTGGAGTAACGTTTTTCTGCTTCGGTAAGAGATCCTGAGGCGAAGGCGATGACCCCAGTTCCTTCTTGTGTCTGACTTAGGACGGTCCCAATGCCATGTGATGAAGCATCCGTCGTAACTGTTGTGCTACAGTCGGGTCGAAATTGTGATAGAACTTTAGATTCGGTGATTTGCTGCTTCAACATCTCAAATACAATCTGAGCCTTTGGGTTCCATTGGAATAGAGTATCTTGGTGAGTAAGGATTCTTAGGGGTTCGGCAATGGTGCTGAACTTCTTTACAAACCGAAGATAAAAGGATGCCATTCCCAGATAAGACTTCAGGTCTGCCCGGTTGGTTGGAATAGGGGTTTTTAGAATGGCCTCCAGGTTTTTCTTACTCGGTTTGATTCCATCTTTGGTTAGATAATGACCCAAAAATTCCAGGTCTGGCTTTGACAGAGAAATCTTCTCTACTTCTATTCTGATGTTTCTGTTGTCTAGACGATCTAATACATCCTTTTGTCGGGTATCGTGTTCTTCTTGAGTTTCAGCTGTAACTAGGATATCGTCTTGATACACTATCGTACCTGGTATTCCTGCAAGGATGATTTGCATCATCTTTTGAAAGGCTGCTGCGGACGAGGTCAATCCCATAGGTAGTCTTCGGAATTGAAATAGACCATCTTTGGTGATGAATGCCTTCAGATGTCTGCTGTCCGGGTGTAGAACCATCTGAAAATATGCTTTGCTCAAATCTATCTTTGAAAATATCTTCGCCCCTTTTAGTATGGTTAGAGCTTCCTCAATGTTTGGTAACGGGAATCGATCAGCAATCACTGCTTTGTTGAGTTGTCACAGGTCAACACACACTCTGATTTTTCCATTTGACTCGACAATGTCGTGCACCCATTCAGCGGCATCGATCCTTTCTGGGACTCCGTCATCTTCCAACTTCTTTAATTCTGTCGTCACTTTCTCTTTTAGCGTCAGTGGGACCCGTCGTAACTTCTGTGATACAGGAACTGCATCAGGCTTTAGTTGAATATTGTGAATAAAGCCTTTAACTTCTCCTAATTTATTGTTGAACAGATTAGGACAGAGGGTGGTTATGTTGTCTTTGGATATTGAATTCACGGATAACGTCTTACCAATAATGTTCAGACCAAGTGCGTCTATCAAAGGATTTTGAGTACACCACTATAGCGAGATTCCGCGGATGCGACCTATGAAAAATTTATGAGCTGAATTTCAGGAAAATTTGAAAGCTTTAGCCCAGACGGCCTGATTCCTTCCGAGTCAGCCTGCTTTCGTGGAAATACCGGTGCCTTAATTCTTGCCAGCAAGATTCCAACTCTGGCAGAAGCACATCTCGAACTCCGGGTCGGGCTTGCATGCACCGGGCCGTCCCAGGCCCGGTTGTTATAGCTGCATGTCCTCTTGAAGATAATTTCTTAACGTCACAACTCTATTTCCAACCACTGAGAGCCTTTCTGTAAAATTTCTTGTATGTTTAGAACGTAGGTATTTTAACATTAATTCTGGATTGACTAGTTTTCAGTTAAACCAGCTAGTTTTCCTGGAAACATTTTTCATCAAAGACTGGACAGCAAAATTCCAACCAAGTCAGCTGATTTTCTTGGAATAATATTGTGCTTAGTCCCCGCTACGTTGGTTCCACGGAATCTCGCTATAATGGTGTACTCAAACTCTTTTGATGGACGCAAAGCTTTGTGATGATTTCTCTTCCCAGCAGGCACTATGAGCCGTCAACTACATAAAAGGTTGTGGATGTAGTTTTGCTGTTAAGGGTGATGAGAGTGTGGAAAGTACCACGCACGCTTAGGGTATTGCCTCCTAAACTGGCTAGCTTCAGGCTAGGTACTTCTAGAGGAAGGTGGTTGAAATGTTGAAATGTAGCTGTGGTGTAAGGATTGAAACTGGGGAGCCAGTGTCTACTACAAGCGACAACTAGGCTGTTCCGGTTGGTTGGGTTGGATCTTTAGTTTGTATTGTTATTGTACAAAGAATTTCACCCTTGCTGGAAACTTGACATATGCTGAGAACATGGACCTGATTTGAATCGTCGCTGTCGAATGTGGTTGAGGGTGTATCAGTAGTATTGTCAATCGAATGTACTTGCTTAGGTCTTGGGGCAGGACGCTTTTGGCTGGCTCTGGATCTACACACTTTAGCAAAGTGCCCGACCTTTTGACAAAAGTGACACTTCGCATTCACTGCAGGGCAGGTGTCGTTTCTTTGTCTGTGGTCAGATCCACATCGCATGCAATAAGTTTGTCTATTGTTGCGGGTGTTTTCTTTCTGATAGTTGTTCCGCCGTTTGGTTGTTACAGCCTGAACGGTTGATTCGGATGTATGGGGAGACATAACGTTAGCATCCTTGCTTGCTTGTTCGAACTGTCTGATCAGTTGTAGAGCTGTAGAGTTGGATTTTCCTAATCAACACACTTTTCAGCAAGGGAAAGTAGCGCCCGGAAGGGACATGTTGTCAGTCTGCTGAAGCTTATTTCGAAGCGTAGGCAGCATCCCAAACTGGTCTGAAATAAATAATTCCAAAGTGAGCTCATCCACATACATAACCTATTAAAGGTCTAAGTAGGCACTACGTCAATATACCATCTTAACTTTAGCAAATTAAGCTAATGCGCTAATGTTTTCTAATTTTCAAATGTCTGTTTTTCAAAACCTGCAGATTCCAAATCTTAACAAATTTGAATATTGCTACATCTATGGATATTTTCCTTCTATCCTCTCTGAGCGCTCGACCATTCCGTCCGACTCCTTTCCGCAGCCCATTTCTGTTTTACCCAAGCCTACCGTGCAAGCCAAACAGTTTTCAGCCATCTTCGTCAATGTTGTCAAGCGGGGGGCAACTGTAGTCGGCAAACGACTATAGTTACCTTGAGGGTGACTGAAATACCAACACAGCAGTTTGGCTTAGGGACCATGTTTTCTGTCCATGGTCTTTGCTTCTCCGCCTCTTGTCCTTATTGTAGAAACGGTCGGCGGAGAGCAGCATTTTTCGGTTCTCAAGAAGGGTCACAATAATGCTGAGTCACTTACAAAAAACAAAAAACTATTAAAATTCAAGCAAAGTTTTCCGGTCTTGTTTGAGTTACGCTTATAAATATATAGGCAACGTATATATTCCTGCATTCACAATTGTTTTACTGGTTTCCCTGGTTTAATTTGAATCAAATTTACTACATTGTATTTAATTAAAGTCAAGTCAGTATAAAATAAAGCTAATCCCTGAAAACACTTGTCTAGTAAAGGGCACACAGCGAAGACAAATGTAGAACTGTTATACTTATTACAACCCTATGTATCACAAAGATTGGACAGCGCCTGCCAGTTTACACCTCTACACCTTTACACCTTTACATCTTTGCTTAGTTTCTGTACTTCTAAGCCGCCTCCTGCTAAAAACGAACATATTAACATGATATAATGAACATACGGGTTTGAAAACAGAAGTCCAAAACAGCATGTGCATTATCACTTATAAACAGATTGTCGCCTCCGGGTCGAAAAACAGCAATTATGAAGCATACAAGTACTGCAGCACAAAACCTTACCACAGTTAATTTTCTAGTGCCAGGCCAACTGCCATATCTTATTTAATTTGAAGTGAAATAGATCTTATAAATTCCGTGGCTAGTTTGGCTGTACATTAAAAATCAGAAATATTCTCTGCTTTCATAAAAACAAAGCTTATTGGGTTTACAGATTATTAACACTGCAGATTTTAAGGTGTGCAAGGAATTGTGTAAGCAAGACATCTTGTGCTGTCCATAACATTTCTGACATTATTAAGAATACCTCAAATCAGAGCATTATAATAATCACTAGTTGAGGCTTAGAATACCACAAATTCAGGTATCTTTAGTTCGCAGATATTAAAGTTTGTAAATATTCTTTTTGAATCTGTATAGAATGAACAATCAGAATTGACACAGAACATTAGCATGAGGATATCCAGTAAACGCTTATGTTGTAGAGGCGACACTGCTGCTCTGCTTTGAACACTTCAACAGGTTAATAATCGCTTGCCTAATGTCTTCAGATTTGATGAAATAGATCACAATATTCACCGCGGAATTGGCGCTGATCAGAACAAAACAACACGGGGCAACAATGTCGAAAACAGGCTTGGATACTCTCTTTTTGAGGGCTGATTTGACAAAGTAAGGTGTAAGTTGTAAGAAGAAAGTGCAAGCTATAATATAAGAAAGTGTCTTCGTCACCTTTTGTTGTCTTTTCTTCTTTAATTTTAAGATATTGCTGAGCTTCTGGTTGGACTCTCGCTGCATGAAAACTAAAGCTGCAACATATACAAAAACGCTACTAAGTCCTGCAATCGTTATGTACAAATTTGGCATGTTGACTGTCCACTCAGCTGCAGGATTGCCTCCAAAACACAGTGGCGACATTACAGGTTTCCTTGGTGAAGTATAGCCTGTGATGTAAACAGCGGCAGTGAATACAGTAGATGATGAATAAGCCACAAGGCTAGCTGCAAAAAGCTTTTTCTTGGATAAGCTGGCATATAGAATTATGCTGATGCAGGCTAGCAACCGCTCCAACGAAATTAGCAAAGAAAGTGTTGGAACCAAAGTAAGACTGAATATAAAGCAGAAAAGATAGACTTCTTTCATACAATTCTGATAGGGAATGAGAACATCTGCCTGTCCAGTTTTTATAAGATAACCTCTTTTTATACCAGATATAAACTGTCCAATGCCAAAAATCAAGTCGGCTATGGCAAGGCTAGCGGGTAGGCAGTACTCCTTTTTATGTAGTTTCCGATCAGAATAAATACTTAAGATGATCAAGCTGTTGCCCAAAATTTGAATTATTCCTTCGATGGTGTAAACCACATATACTGCAATCGAATCATTGTCGGAAGTGGCCAACAGCTCTGATGAATTATCCATGCTAATACCTACATTATGTTTTTTTCACTGTCATTACTTTGTTGTCTCTGCAAAAAAATCAACATCTCGTAAATACTGCGCCTTAGTTTGGGTGTATATATTATTTCGATGACACCGTTTCTCACTGAGTATACGATTTATAAATGCAAGAAATAAGACTATAGTTTAAATGTAATACAACATGCAAACTGATGCTGTTAAAATGTTGACATAAAACCGTAAACAATCTGTCTGGAAGCGTGTTTATCAAACTCCGAAGTTGATTTTTAATCTGATATTCATACTTTTTCTTAGCATTCTTGAGAATTAAACTTGAGTGAGGTCCATACCTGAACGGGAGGTCAAATTCCACTGACCCTTGTGGAAGCAATTTTCGGTACCCCTTGTGGCAGCAATGTTTCCTATGAGTACTTTTGAAAGCGATTTTTAAACGATTTTTGCGGTTTTGTGACGAAAAACAACATTTTTCGGATTTTTTTACCGAAAAATAGTGATTGTCAGTAAAAATGTCCGGCGAAATCGGAAAATGTTTGGAAATTTCGGTTGTAAAACCTATTTTTTGGGCAATTTTCTTACCCCTTGTGGGAGCAATTTCGGGACCCCTTGTGAGCGACTTCGCTGAGGGGGGGAGGGGAAAGCACCCTTTACCCCACCCGTGTCCACCTGTGGTGAGGTCAAAACTTCTTGATAAACTGAAAATGATGACAATTTTGAAACTTCATTAAAAGACTGAAAATGATATTAAGATTGAGCTGTCATTCTCGGCTACGTCAGACATGGTATGTGACAAATAAAGAAGCAACCCACTGGTGGTTTTCAGCCTTGGCCTCCGATCCATGACCGGATACGGTAGCAAAATCCAAAATATCCCAAAATCCCAAAAACCGCCAAAGGCTACTCTACGAAAATCTCCGACCACACTCTACAACGATTGCCAGCTAACTGTCCTGTTCAACCTTGAACTAATTTCTGAGATTAGCTAATTGACTGATGTATTTAGACAAGACTTGGGAAAATATTGAGCGTTTGTCAAACTTTGTGAAACTCGAACAAATCTATATGTTTCTGGAGAGTACTATCTTCACACTAGTTACAAAATAGTATTGTATAGCATGCCATAGCAATATTAGGTAAAAAATATTGTTTATGTAAAAGTAAAGCCATAATTAAGAGTGTGCATTCTTCTCTAGGTCCAAGATTGGGCCTCTTTTCCCTTTGTTGTTGCATTCCTTCAAAAATGCTTCCTTCTTGAAGCTAAATAGTTCTTTATAGAGGGCAAAAGTAACCAAAAATATATTACGTCTCATCACCATAAGGTGGGAATTATTTCAAAATGAAGTTTTCGTTCAGCATGAACCAATTACTAGAAGATGGCTCCTCAAGTAATGCCTAAAATTAGCTAATTAGGTATACTTAAATAGTAAAAATTTTAATGTTGAAAAAGATGTTAATTTGGGTTAGTAGTACTAACTAAAGTTAATTAGTGAAAATTAAGTAGTTATTATACAGTTAATTTTTGAAGTTTCATTCAAGGATATAACATTGGTTCATTTAAAAAGAAATTCCGCCGTGATTCTAAAAATCCTAATCCCACTTTTGCGAGCTGTCAACGCTGCCAAAGTAATAAGTAAAAGCGTTTTATTAAGATTATTATTATTATTTATTATTATTGCTTTCTCTAATCTAGCCTCTCCTTCCTTAAACCTTGCTTAACTATGATAATTTCTTTTTCATTGTCTGGGAAGCCGTCTGCATTCTGCACTTGTAATAACTACTTCTTTGCCTAGTTCACTTGAGAACACAGAGTTTCCAGCAACATGGAACATTCGTTATCAGGATCAAGATTACATAATAAAATAAGAGGTACATACTCTTATCATATCTTACATTATCATGTCCTAAGCATGCTTGACATGATCAGTTTGTTAACTCGGGACTCCCCCTCCCCTCTTTCGGAGGGTCCCACCTTGAACTAAATACATGCCTTCATACAAACGCATGTCTGTGCGCCGACTCGCTAAGTAGTGCAAGGTTTACGGTAGGTAATTTGTTAGTTAATTTTATTAATTAATTATGGCTTTAATTAGGGTAAGGTGATTAGAAACAAACGCCACAGCTGTTTAGCATTTTCTCTGCTCTTTCTAATGATATACAAATTCTTGCATAAAACAAAAATTCGCAGGAAAGTAATCTGCAACAATTCTTATATCATTGGGAAGAGCAGAAAAAATGCTACACAGCTGTGGAATTAATTTATTAGTTACATTAATTCAAGTTGCTATTAATTAATAAAAATAACTAACAAATTACAGGAAAATAACATAATAGCACAAATTAATGCATTAAGAACAAACGCGCAAAGTTATGCAAAATCACGAGCCTTTGCTTAATCGTTCTAAAAAGAATTAAAACAATTTACAGTTTTTAAAAGCTATATCGTAATAAAACCTATATCGTTTTAAAAGTTATATAAAGTTTATAACCGATATCTCATAAGGTTTTTCGAACATTTGGCAAAATTTTTAATTATTTATTCATTTAAATGAAATTCAAAGTTTGTTTAGTGAAGTAGTGTGTATTATTAGTTGGTGTATTATTATAGTCATTGTTGCACATTGTGTCGACAGACCATAGACAAACTACATAAAGCTATGCTTCAAACTGATTTTCGCTTGTGTTCACGTGATACCCTGTGGTGAAATGTCATTGGCCAAGCCGTCAAATATTTGATGACTTTTGCACACTGACCAAACCAATTTGATGGTTTAACAGCAACTTGATGGCAAATTTGATGGAATTTGATGCCAGTTCAAACCATCAAATTTGGTCAAAATGCAATTTCTGTCAAATTTGATCAAATTCATTTGACGAAAATTTGATCGTGTGCACCGGCCTTGAGCCTTGAACTAATTAACAAATCAGCGTGCAGACACGCGTTTGTATGACACGCGTTAGGGAGTTCCGAGTTAACGAACCGAACATTTCACACATGCTCAGTACATAATATTGTAAGGGTTTCACAATCTTATTCTATTATGTACTCTTGCCAGGATTAATGCGCTCAGCGTCCCTTGTTTCTGAACAAAAGTTCGAAGCAAATATAAAAGTGCGGGTATTTAAAACAAGGAGCTACCAACGAATTTTAAATATAGAAGAAAATTAAATATATTATACGTTAAATATTAGCGTGTAATATTAATATTTCCTTTAAGGGCCAGGAGGAATGGTCTCCTTTTAAGCTGAACATCATTTTGCTAAAACCGAGAACGATTGAATATTTAGTCTGTAAATTTAGCTTCGCTTACTTATTGTTGTTTTGGTTGTTAGTGCAATAGCAAGTCAAACTGCTAAAATAAATGCCAGAGTACCAGGGGTTTTTTTGGTCGCCGAACTTTAGGCCAAATGGCCTCAACGACTCAAATTTTTTAGGCCCTCACCCAAAAACATTTAGCCCATCCAAATTTTATTAATTTTTAGTTTGCGCGTTATTGCACGCATTGTTATAATTACAGTTATCATGTATTCATGCATTATATATTCAAAAATCGCTGTTTAACACCACAAATCGCCATCGCCACTGTTTAACACACCAGAAAAACTACGTTTTTACATTAAAATGGCTGAAACAGAATCGTGTTAGCATAGAAATAATAGTGCACGTCAGTTAATGAACTTTTAATGAAAATTAAAACAGGTATATAGGAGCATACTAGAATAGAGAACCACAGAAAGAAGAAAATTAAACAAATAGAAATAAAGTTAAACTACTAAAAAATAGCATTTCTTCGCTGAAATCTTTATAACAGTAGATGAAATTCTAACTTGAATGTGAATTTATAAGCGTTGTGAAAATATTCGTTATTTCTTTCGATTTCTATTCAAATTAAGAAATCTTACACAACCACTAAATGCAAGGGGATGTGTACAGTCTCTGGCTTGACTAGCTAATTGCGCACTATAAAAGGCGCGCACGCTAAATTTTTGGCTCAGTCTTAAATTGGAATTCACGGGGGAAGGTGGGACTTTTTGCTGCCTTTGCCATATTTTGTGTGCCACTAATTTTATGATGCTTTGCCCACATTGGGGCTTTTGGTAAAGGTTTGTCAGGATTGTTCCTTTTCTTTTTGTGTCATCGTAAAATATTTATGGTGCCTGTTCGCTTATCAGTGAAAATTATGTGTTGTTCATTTTTTCTAAAATTTTTCCAATGTCTCTTTTTTTAATAAATCCGCGTCATTAATTAGTTTTGCTTTCCTTTTATCGTTGGCTAGGGGTTCGGACTAGTTTAATCGGACATACACACGCTCACAGAACCTTCAATCTTTTACTTTATCTCGAGATAATACAGTCTTATCTTTACAACTGGCGACCGTTTTCACAGGTGAGTAGTATGTTCGACTTTTCTCGTCCGTTTACTCGGACTTTAAAACGTTTTAAAAATAAAACTGTTCATTTATTTTCAGAGTTGTTTCAAAATCAGGCACCAGACATGTTTCGATAATTTTGTGGTGCACGGAAATTGGAAACATTTTTACCGGGGGTCGGAGATCATTCCCCCCAAAAATTATTCGGAATCTCTCCCTCCTCCAAAATTCGGGGCCAGATCTCCCCCAAAATTTGGAACCACCCCCCCCTCAAAATTTGGGACCAGTCCTCTCC
>JASAND010009919.1:0-11759 GCA_030248195.1 Trissonchulus latispiculum
CGGTGTGGGTCAAAAATGAAAGTCTTCAAAAGTGGTCAAGTTTGGTATCAAATGAAAGCCCTTGGCGAGGCGATCAAGTTTTGTCATTATACCAGCCACAAAAAGTGGCTCCATCGACCTCAGGGTGGGGTGGGGTCATTTCTATGGGTCAAAAATTAAAGTCTACAAAAGTAGTCATGTTTGGTAAAAAAATGAAAGCCCATTTGCTCTCATATTTGCCCTGCCCATTGCATTTTTCAAGCTCCTTACCTGCGTCAGCTCACTGCTGGAAAGGGAACCTTTAAAATGACAGAAGGACAAGTAATTAAAATGCATTTCTCCCGGAGCATGAAAAAGTAATATGGGTAGTTGTGAGGTTGTAAAATCAAGAGAGGACTAGTCTTAAAAAATGCTTAATATGGGGCTAGGTTCAAAAAAGAAGAGGACTAGGGTTGTGGGCGAATTAATATGGGCACAGTTGGCTGAGCAACCATATTCGCGGGCTTTAACGCTTCGCCATGACGATTGCCTTATACAAAGCTACTAATGCCTATCAATAATTACAGTTCCAGCAGTTATGCGTAAACCTACAGTATTATATAATTTGGTTGTGCTGGACTACGACAAGCAACTAGAAAGAAACAAAGCTATGATTGTAACGCTAACGGTTGAATAGAAATAGAAGATCGCCGGAGAGTGTCCTGATCCTGAACTCATTGTTGAAATATATACTTTTCTTATAAAATGGTTAAAACGCTCAGTAGATAAATATTGTTGAGTTTATCGAAAGAAATGTTGGGTTTCATCAAAACTCGTTTATCATAGCCCTATATTATTTACGTGCCGTTACTAAATCTGAACACTGGTACGTATAAAAATATATAACTTTTTCAGTCCGCGAATATGGCTGTTGCTCGGCGATAGCTGTGCCCATATTAATTCGCCCACAACCTAGTCCTCTTCCTTTTTTTTGAACCTAGCCCCATATTAAGCATTTTTAAGACTAGTCTTCTCTTGATTTTACAACCTCACAACTACCCATAATACTTTTTCATGCTCCGGAGGAGCATTTTTATTACTTGTGTAGTAAACCGACTACGCTCGTTTCATTGGGCATATTGCGAGCCCGAGTAAAGTGACCAGTGGTCAATACGGTCTCTGGGTTCTATTGACCAGTGGTCAAACCCCTTGAAACAGCGTTTTTCGGCGTTTTGGTTTGGGGCATACATAGCAAATCGACTACGCTCGTTTCATTGGGCATATTGTCGAAATCGAGGGAAGTGACCAGTGGTCACTACTGTCTATGGGGCCTATTGACCAGTGGTCGAACCCCTTGAAACAGCGCTTTTCGGCGTTTTGGTTGGGGGCATTTATAGTAAATCGACTACGCTCGTTTCATTGGGCATATTGTCGAAATCGAGGGAAGTGACCAGTGGTCACTACGTTCTATGGGGCCTATTGACCAGTGGTCGAACCCCTTGAAACAGCGCTTTTCGGCGTTTTGGTTGGGGGCATATTATATAGTAAATCGATTACGCTCGTTTCATTGGGCATATTGCCGAAATCGAGGGAAGTGAGCAGTGGTCACTACGGTCTATGGGTTCTATTGACCAGTGGTCAAACCCCTTTAAACAGCGTTTTTCGGCGTTTTGGTTGGGGGCATATATAGTAAATCGACTACGCTCGTTTCATTGGGCATATTACCGAAATCGAGGGAAGTGACCAGTGGTCACTACGGTCTATGAGGCCTATTGACCACTGGTCAAACCCCTAAAACTGCGTTTTTCGGCCCTCTGGCGGTACCCATACAGTAAATCCGTGTCGCTGAACACGATGGACATACTGTCGAAGTCTTTGGCGAGGCGAAGAGGTTTTCTCCTTATATACCATCCATAAAGAGAGGTTGCAGCGGCCGAAGCTTGGGGCGGAGGTTTGCATTCAGTGGCACTTATATTTATATAATCACTTCTCTGCTCTACCTACGGCACTATTCAAGCTCCTTGTATCCATTGCCGCATTGCTGGAAAGGGATCCTTTAAAATGACAGGACAAGTAATAAAATACTCCTCTGGAGCATGAAAAAGTAATATGGGTGATGGTGAGGTTGTAAAATCAACAGAGGACTAGTCTAAAAAATGCTTAATATGGGGGCTAGGTTCAAAAAAAGAAGAGGACTAGGTTGTGACTCACAACTTGTGAGCGAATTAATATGGGCACAGCTTCGCCGAGCAACCCATATTCGCGGGCTTTCACGCTTCGCCATGGCGATTGTCATATACAAAGCCATTATTGTCAGTCAATAATAACAATTCCATCTGTTAAACAATCGCTGCAAGTTGCTTGCTTATATATACGTAAACTATATAGTAATTTGGTTCTGCTGGACTACGGCAAGCAACTAGAATGAACCAAGGCTGCCGATCACCTGTGGTCGGACCCAGTCAATGTGGCACGAATGCTGGGTCTTCAAATTTAGGACATTGAACTGACGGCGGACACTGGAAATGGCAACAACAACAACAACAAAGTGGTAAGGGGAGGGGTGAATAGGTGAAATAGACTTTTTTAAAGGAAGGAAAATTAGAGTTAGAATGTTTGTATGTTAATAGTTATATATACGTAATTGAACTATATATATCATAGGGGTCGCGGTAGCGACCCCTATAATATGAGTGAAAATGGTCGAATGACCGTGTAAAACAAGGCTGCGCAGAAGCTGCGCAGATTCCTGCGCGTAGATTCTGCGCAGATTATGTGCGCAAAAATTGTACGTGTCGAGTTTAGTATGTGTGCGAAGTTTCATCCCCGTACCACTTTCCGTTAAAAAGTTGCGCCAAAAATCGCTTACGAGATGTGTTTTTTCTTTTTTCCGGTTCTCCGCTTTGACGTCTGGTAAGGGGGTTTTGTAGCTTTAATAACAACAGATAGAAAAATTTTTGCCTATGAAAACCATATATATTCTTGGAGTACGCAACAAAAATAAGCCGATAGGCTAGTTTTTATGCCTCCCAGGGCCGGAAAAAATTTTTGGCGGGGGCCAAAGTCGGCCAAAACGCTAAAATGGCCAAAAAGTATGCTTCAAAGGCGCCGTAATAAGTCAGACTGGGCTATATATGGGGCAATACTGCCTATATGGCTGAATAGGACACATATCAGGGTCGTTCAATTGCTATATGATTTTCCGGCCCTGAGCGTAATTTTTGGGTACTGGCCTGCCAAAGTTGGTGAATTTTGGGTCCAACTTTGAACATAGTTTTTTTCGCTTATTTTGCGACCTGGAAGCCTCAAATCTTGCATACAAAGGTTTTTGCGGACGGAGAATTGATTCCCGCTATCAATTTTGCTGCCCGACTGACCCAAGTTGCTGGGCTGGTTCCACTTTGTCGTCTGGAGGGTCATGTCGGCAACCGTTTCCTGGAGGTCCATACTAGGCTCTACTTGGCCTCTCAAAACTTTCTCTATAGGGGTTTTCTGGTGCGCCCAGCTCATTTCCGGTGTCCGTTTTGCTGTACAACGCACCCATGTTGCTGGGCTGGCTCCACTTGACCGTCTGAGGGGTCAGGTCGGTAAGGGGTCAGGTGGTCCAAAATGAAATTTTTCAAAAGTGGTCAAATTTGGTACCAAATGAAAGCCCTAAGCGAGCTGAGCAACTTTTGTCATAGAACTGCATGCTCAAAGTGGCTGTAGAGTGCTGTGGTGGGGTGGGGGTGGGGACTTAGGCGATGTTCGGTCAAAAATGAAATTTTTCAAAAGTGGTCAAATTTGGTACCAAATGAAAGCCCTAAGTGAGCTGAGCAACTTTTGTCATAGAATTGCATGCTCAAAGTGGCTGTAGCGTGCTGGGGTGGGGTGGGGTGGGGACTTAGGCGATTTTCGGTCAAAAATGAAATTTTTCAAAAGTGGTCAAATTTGGTACCAAATGAAAGCCCTAAGCGAGCTGAGCAACTTTTGTCATAGAACTGCATGCTCAAAGTGGCTGTAGAGTGCTGTGGTGGGGGTGGGGTGGGGACTTAGGCGATTTTCGGTCAAAAATGAAATTTTTCAAAAGTGGTCAAATTTGGTACCAAATGAAAGCCCTAAGTGAGCTGACCAACTTTTGTCATAGAATTGCATGCTCAAAGTGGCTGTAGCGTGCTGTGGTGGGGTGGGGTGGGGACGTAAGTGATTTTGGGTCAAATGTGAAATTTTCGAAAAGTGGTCAAAATAGAATCTGCTTGCGCATGGTGTTCGAAAATATATTATGTTGGTTCTTTTTTGCGCATACATATGTAAAAGAATGGAAAACAAGAACCAAAAATGCTCCTTCGTCGCATGTAAAATGCATATGAGTACTCTCAGGCAGGTTGTACAAAGACGGAAACTAGCCTGTAAAATGCATATGAGTGGCGTTGAGGTTGTAAATTAAGGGAAACAAGTTGCAACGGCTTAACATATGAGCCTGTCCTATAACGAGGCTCATATTGGCGTCACAGTGCAGCCATCTTAAAAATCATCAGGTCATCATAGAAAAAACGAATGAATAGACATAACATGTTAACATTGTGGCTTGAAAGAAATGGACAGAAAAGTGAACTGTGACACCTCAAGTTTACTGTACATATGCAAGCTGATGTTCCCCGAAACACCATGGCACCTACTATTTCCGGAAGCACTATAGTACACCTACTGTATTCTCGGAACACTATGACACACTACTCTCACATACGTAACGCTTTCCCCACATGGCTCTGAGTCAGAGCGCAGAGTGGCATGCCGTATAATGCGTATGCACAGTATGTCTTAGCGACAAGATGTGTGAAGGACAATTTTGTAATGAAAAGCTTTACGTGCTATTTATATGAAAGTCAAATTTCGACAAATTATATTATGACATACGCCAATATGAGCCTCGTTATAGGACAGGCTCATATGTTAAGCCGTTGCAACTTGTTTCCCTTAATTTACAACCTCAACGCCACTCATATGCATTTTACAGGCTAGTTTCCGTCTCTGTACAACCTGCCTGAGAGTACTCATATGTATTTTACATGCGACGAAGGAGCATTTTTGGTTCTTGTATATATATATGTAATACGTATGTATATAACTTTTTCAGTCCGCAAATATGGGTTGCTCTGCGAAGCTGTGCCCATATTAATTCGCTCACAACCTAGTCCTCTTCTTTTTTTGAACCTAGCCCCCATATTAAGCATTTTTTAGACTAGTCCTTTGTTGATTTTACAACCTCACCATCACCCATATTACTTTTTCATGCTCCAGAGGAGCATTTTTATTACTTGTATATTGGGGGCCAGTGTTATCAATATCCAATCCTAGGTACGTCACTAACCCAGGTGTACTTGGGTGTCATTAAAACACATGAATTTATAACCCGGGTTAGCGGCTTAATCCTGTCTAGTTTGACAACATTAGCCTGTGATACCAATCGCAAGTGATACACCCACACGTTTGGTATCTTATACTGCGTAATGTTTCTAGAATTTGTAACTTGGAACTAATGCTTGAGTACGGTTCAGAAGCTTGGAAGACGTATAACTCTATCTTAACCAAAATGCTTGAACAGGCCGAGAAACAATTATTAGAATATAGGTACGTTTCTGCTTATACTAGGGATTTTTTCTTTGGGGGGGGGGGGGCGAAAAGTCAGAGGAGCAAATAATTTGGGGGGGGGGACTTTTCCAAGGCCCTCTCATTAGGTAAGTCAGGCCAATATCTGCCCAGTAAGTTGTAAGTAATTCTGCCTTACTTTCAGCCAGTAAGCCGGGCTTTGTCCGTGTTCGCGTTGTATAACGCATTATTAATTCATTTTCACTGCAGTTTGGATACGGACTCCTTCCTATCTTGGTGGGACTATAGCCTCTGTAGCAGGGTTTTTTTTGTGCATTTTATTGTGCATATGCACACTTTTTTTCCAAAATGCACACTCGAATTTAAAAATGCACACATAAATGCACAGTCAAATTTTGCTTCAGCTAACCGCAAAATGCTCTAAAAAATTTCCAAAATGCTTTAAATTTTGAAAAAAGCTCCAGCTTTTAGCTGGGGGCTGCCGCCCCCAGACCCCCGCTTCTTCTTACTATTTTTCGATCGATCCTGACAACGTCGCAACGACCTTACTTTGTTCTATTCTTCTTTACTAAAGCCACTAATTTTTGAAATATTTTTGCTTTAGGTTGTATATACGTATATTTATACATTATACTGTGTGTTCCTTCATCGTCAAAAATAAAAGAAGCTGGATTAAGCCAATTTCTTTTAAAGTATTTCTTCACATTTTCTTCCTATTCTCTACAACGGTACGAAGAGTACAATACTAGCTCTCATTGCCGTTTATTAAGCTGTTAAAATGGTACGAAATTGTTCAGAAAAAATTCCTTTCATGTCTAAAATTCCAAAAAATTCTCAACTTCTGGGGGCTCGTCAGGCAAAGCGTGGGATTGCAGTTTAAGCTAAAAATACGTAGAACAAACACAAAAATCGACCAAAAATGCACGTTCTAGTTCAAAATAAGCAATTTTTAAAAAATGCACACATTTTTTCCAAAATGCACACTATTTTTTAAAAATGCACAAAAAATGCACACTAGTCCGCGACCAAAAAAAAACCCCTGCTCTGTAGCTCAGTTGGCAGAGCGTCGGTTCAAGTCCCACCCGAGGCCCGAATTTTTCATGTCTCAGGTGCTGAAGTGACAATTTCATTTCTTACATTTTTTCTTTGCGGTTATTGCATATTATGTTACACGTCAGCTGTTTGAGCCCTACTAAGCGTACATGGTCTATTAAATTGGATTCTCAAAAGTCAACTTATACATGAATGGGTGGCTTTTAATTATGCAGTGTTTTCAGATAAGGCTTTCTGGCTGAAAGTATGGCAGAATAAGACGGCTTAGTGGGCAGATTCTGGCCTGTCTTAATGCTTTGCTAAAAATAGCGCTGTTTTTCTAGCATACATTAATTTTTATCCCAAATATATGCAGGTTTGGTGGTTAAAAAGACAAAAACAAAGTAGAAAAGTCTCCATCGAAGCCGGAATATTTTTGAAAATTTCGCCGTCTGGGAGAAATTTTTCGGAGAAAATTTGGCACCATAAGGGACACCCTGTGGTTTCGGGGGGGGGGGGGGTCTGGGATCGGACCTCTCTAGGATAAGCCCATCCCAGATCAATAGATTCACTCCCATTTGCGCGCACGTCCCATTTGCGCGCAAGTCTCGTTTGCGAGCAAACCAATTTGACCTCTACTACTCTTTTGACCTTACGGCAGTTTCGTTTGCGCGCTGGAGAGTTTAATGCAAAACACGTATATAATTGCTGTATGAGCATGCGTTTAATTAATGATTGTTAGTTTAAGGGGGGGGGTCCACCATGAAAAATTTTATGGTCACGGATTTTGCTCATTTTCACACAAAATTTTGTCACCTATGTCCTGCATATCGAGTTTCAATTTTGAGTAGTTTCGTTCAGTACTTAATGTTCAGTTAAAAGTACATGTTCATAATTCAATAAAACCCAAATTAGAATTGCGCACAAATGGGACGTGCGCGCAAACGGGAACTGCGCGTAAACGAGACTCTTCAGCATAGAGTTAGACTTATCACATTTAACACTTGTGCGCGCAAATGGGACTGATCTAAATTAAATCTTGTATTCGTACGCGCAAATGAGACACTACCGATCAATAGACGTCTGGGTAGAGGGTTAGTTTTTGAATTCCTATATTATCGACACTGTATTATTAAGTATTTCTTATTTTTATCAGACAAAGAATTCAGGAGATCAACTATGAAAGGAAGAAGTCCCAAGTAACCGCTGGTGAACAACTTAAGATTTTGGAAGAAAGGTATGGTTTAAGTGTTTGGACTCGAAAGCTGCAGATGTATAGAGTATTAGGATTCTCGGCCAGGCTGCGAAGCTCTCGAATCATTTAAATTGAAAAGATAATTATCATTTTGTTTGTGTTCTGGTTGTGTGTGAAGGTAAGCAGTAGACCGTGTAGGTCATGTGCTTTGAGGTGCTGGCCCCTCTTCCATTGGTGTAGTCATTATTCGCGATGACAGTCTTGCCTCAATGGCTGTGTATCCTGGTATGAGCACCGGGATCCTAGACCTTGACAAGGGAAGAGAAGGGTTATTTTTACTTTTTAAATCGTAGTTTCGTAAGTACTGATAATCTTAGCTAAGCTTACCTTTTACATTGAATTTGTATTTTAGCTGGGTCGGACTTGTGACAAAGAACTACGAAATTGAACGAGCGATAGTGGAATTGGAAGCTGAGCTCACTTCTGCCAAACGACCAAAGAAATCTCATAAGGATAGAAGTAGCAAACGAACACACTAAGCCATCTCTGAAGCTATATGATTAGCCTTGAGATGGGATGGACCAACTAACTGACACAGTGAAATTAGGTGTGGAATCTGCGTGATGTAGGAAATGTTGAATTATTCCACGTAAATTTGGTTTGTCCGAGACACATACACGGCGTCAAAGACTTTGGTCTCGACTCGCTCTCAACTCATTTCCAGCTAACGCTTTTAATACCTAAAATTTGTGTGGGGGAGACACACTAAGAAAAGTTTGTCAAATTTGTTGTCCAACTAGCATAGACCCTCGGGGAGTTTGTATGTGGAGACTTAGTGAGTTAGCTGGAAAACATCCTGAAGGTATATGTCTTTTGTATATACTATATTGTATTCATTGGTGTTTGTTTTTATGCCTGTTTTTGTGTTATGTCTGATTTGAAAAAGTAAAATCTACGGTTTGTTGTTCTATTGTTTTTCTAGATTTTTCTGACAGTTTGTCTCTGTTGAAGAGGATTTCCGTAGTTAGTGTCTTACGGGAAAGCCCACATGTGCTTGTTTAGCTTCAGCTTTGAACTTGAAGTTAAGATATCGATAGCTGTCTTCTGCCTGCAGGATTGGAATTTTCAATTTGTTTTGCCTTTTCCCGAATAATTCTTCCTGCAGAAAACGATTTGAGATAATGTTTATAGTATTGCTTAGCATTGGACTGATCCATTTGTTATTCGCGAGGTATCTCTGCGCACAGAGAACGTGTCATTTGCTGTAACCTGAAATCGCGCGTCCATACGATATCCTGTTTAGCTATAAGCTCGTTAACATACGTATATATACCACAAGAACAACAAGATGACCCCTGAAAGGGTATAGTTCTGCATCTGAGCCAGTAGACCCGGTACGAATTTGTTGGCTCATTCCGTCCTGCACTTAATTTAGTTTGGTCCAAGGGAATCCGCTATCTTGCAAAACGGATAAAGGTCGCAAGAATATCCGGAATAAATTTGTCAATTGTCTAATTAAAATTAAAGTATATAATAGTAATTTAATATGCTTTGTATTTGTGTTGTCTCAAGTTGAGACATCTAAACTTTGCATGGTTGTGAATAATCAGCACTTTACAGGTTCGAAATACTTTCAAATTGTTATTTTTACATGTTTCCTACATAAATTGACCAAACAACAACTTTAATTTCCAGAGCAACAAAGATTCCCGAAGCAACAGCTCACCGGAATTACTATCAAATTGAATTAAATAATGTTAGTAGTGATGTAGCATTTCAAAATACTCCTCTTTTTCTAAAGGATTCGCTAATTTCGAAAAAATTGGAATGATTTGAGATTCCTCGTAACGAAAGTTGTCGTCTCAGCCCGTCCCGTCCCGCGGGTTTCTCCACGGATAACTGCAACCGTCCAGACACCATCTCTGATCTGAGCAGAAAATTACAGATCTCTTGTACCGCAGTATGGTGGTGCTATATAAAGGGTGTTGGTTTGTCAAGCCTGCTGTGAAAAATCTGATTGTCCGAAAAGGCGAATGAAGCATATCAAGCATATACCTATCATGTAGTCAGCACATTAACGCTTAGTTCATTATCGCGTATTGAAAGGGCTCACAGCAAGTCGTACAGACAACTAACTGCAAACTGTTACCACTTTTTGCAAACCTAATTTGCATAAACACTGCCAGCTGAAAACTGTCTTCATGTTCCTCATTTTCAGGGAGGGGGCGATGATGGCACAG
Source organism: Trissonchulus latispiculum (assembly GCA_030248195.1). Taxonomy (NCBI): domain Eukaryota; kingdom Metazoa; phylum Nematoda; class Enoplea; order Enoplida; family Ironidae; genus Trissonchulus; species Trissonchulus latispiculum. The sequence continues at coordinate 10,015 of JASAND010009919.1, forward strand.
CTTATACAGATATTCAGAAATTGGGGGGGGGGGGGGGGTATGGATTATGGAACGAATAAATAAATGCAAAATGAATAGTCATTAGTTAATGAACACTAAAAGCAGCGCATCGACTATACAAAAGCTAAAAAATAAACAACTTTGACAGGGAATAATTCCTTCCGACAGTTTTTGAGCAGCCCCCTTCGGTTGAAAAAAGACGTGAAGCAGTATACTAGAGCAATGCTGAGCATAGGCAAGGTTGAACAGAGAAGAACATCCACAGTGCAAAACATAGCTATATTCCGTGTAAATAGTTCTGCCTCCAGGCAGAACAAAAAGTGCTCCTTCGTCGCATGTAAAATACATATGAGTCTTCGTAGGCAGGTTGTACATCAGCAAAAAACTAGCCTGTAAAATACATATGAGTTCCGTAGGGAGGTTGTAAATTAAGGAAAACAAGTTGCAACCGCTTAACATATTATGAGCCTGTCCTACAACGAGGCTCATATTGGTGTATGTCATAATACGAATAATTTGCAGATATATATTTTACTTTTATATAAATACATACTGCATAAAGCTTTTCATTACAAATTGTCCTTCACATAGCTTGTTGATCAGTCATAGTGTGCATATGCTCAATACGGTACGCCATGAGGCGCTCTGACTCAACGGAACGCATTCTGCGTGTGTATAATGTGAAAGTGTTTCGAGAATGCATTAGGTGTACCGTCTACCACAGCGTATCGCGAAATATTGCCATAGTGTTTCAGGAAACATCAGGTTGCATGTACAGTTCAGCTTGAGCAGTCGTAGTTTACTTCAGTGCCATTTCTTCTGGGCCACAACGTCTATTCATTTTTTCCGTAATGTGGATGAAGCTGAGGTTCTTTAATGAGGCTTTAATGTGGAATGCACTGTGACGCCAATATGAGCCTGGTTGTAGGACAGGCTCATATGTTAAGCGGTTGCAACTTGTTTTCCTTAAATTACAACCTCCCTACGGAACTCAGATGTATTTTGCTTATGTAACCTGCCTACGAAGATACGTATTTTACACTCGACGAAAGAGCACTTCTTGTTCTTGTTTTCCATTATTTTATATATGTATTCTCCTGATGGTATGTATATGTGGTAGCAAAACATGTTGGCAAATATTTCACATTTGCCAGTCATTTTGGACAAACTGCACTTTCTCCAGCCGAAGACTGGACAAACTGTTCTAGAAAGCGCGCATGTCAAGTTTCACCAATTTTCACTGGCAAAACTGCATTTGCAAATTGAAACTGAAATTTCAAAATAAAATGAAAGCCTAAATGATGAAGTTAAGTTTATATTTAATAAATTTTTCACAAATATATAAATAAATAATTAAATAATTTCGAAATTGAAAATTCAACAATAAATTTAAACAAGTAGGAAAAATGCTCCTTGCAGTCGCATGAAAAAGTTAATATGAGCTATGATGGTCAACATTTGAATGTGTCAAGGACAAGATTTAAAATGTTTAATATGAGCCAACATCTAAATAAGTAGAGGACAAGATGTAAACGGCTAATATGAGCCGCTACGTTTCTCTTGGGCTCATATTGACGCTCATTTAGTTTTTGCTTACTTTTAATCCAACACTGAAATGGCTTGCATGAATAACGACGCATAAACATTAATTTTGCAAAGCTGTACGTAAATGTTTTCTTCTCCACCGCTACATCCAAGTACACATTTAAGGCCACCATATAAGTCAACAAAACGAAACCGAAGTC
>JASAND010009921.1:0-11083 GCA_030248195.1 Trissonchulus latispiculum
GGGGTCGCTCTCGCGCCCCCCTATAATACATGGGCGTAGATAAGGGGGGGGCGCCCCCCCCGAAGCACCTTTGCCCCCCTGGAAATTTTGCCAGTGGAAAAAAATTTTTAAGCTCGCGCGCAGCGCAGGAGCATTTTTATTTCTTGTATATATATATCGGTATATATATATATATATATATATATATATACATATATATATATATATATAGTCAGGTTACCAAAAAACACCAGTTGACAGATTTTTGCTCCAAACTTTTGCAGGGTGACGTGGGACAGCCCAACTAGTGTGCATATGCATAGGGCTCGGTCCGACACATATGCCCACCTATAGCCCCTAGCCTGCCTCCCTGGCAATCCTGAGTAATTAAAAACTTTTGGTGGTTCTTTTTTTGGGAACGATTCCCAAAAAAAGAACCAGCGTTCCCAAATAAAAAAACCACCCTCTTTACTACTGGCAGAGAAGAGGCAGGGCAAATCTAATATTACCTATATATAGCCTATAACCGACCAATACTACACGGTACTTGGTGGAGCCCAAGGGTCTAGCCTGGGCACGGCAGCCCACTTAGACTACCTTGGACCACCATGACATGGTGAGTCTGGAGGTGTAAGTTCTGATAACTTTTCTTTGAGCACCAAACGCCTTAAGCCGACGTTTATAGCATATTTGGCACCCTTTTAACGTGTGTTTTCTTTAAGTACACTATAAAATTTCTGAGGACTTACCTGTAACAACAGTCCACATCCCCAACTTGGACCCACGGGGACCTAGGCCAAGTTGGGGGACTATCACCAAAACCCTACCAAAACAACTGAAATTTTGCCTAGAACCGTTTTATAACTAGGAAAACGAGTTTCCAGCGTGAATTATGCTGTAAATATCAGTTTCTAGCCAAGTCCAGTACTTCAAGAGACCAACATGGGTCCAGACCAGGTTCAGGCTGTCTGAGCCAGTCAAATTACCTCAAAGATTCAAAATATAAGTTATTACGGCGTTTTTTGGGGTAAAACGTTCTAAAACCGCGTTAATATCACCAGAAAAACAATTACGGTGGCTCCTGTGACCCATTTTTGCAAAGTCCGAACTGGTTATTTTTTTGGGAATTCGTTCCCAAAAAAATCCGGGTGGTCCAGGCCACAGCGGAGGAGCCAGTAGGGCTGGGATATGTGGTATCGTGAGCACTTGGGCACCTAACCTACCAACCACAATTAGGGACTTATATACCGGGTTTTCCGTTGTGGTTTTGAGACAATTTTTTCAACACCATGTCGAAACTTGTCCGAGGGTGGTTTTGGGGTGGTAGTCTTCTAGCTGGCGCCCTGGCTTCAAGAGATAAGCTATATAACCCAAACTGGTATATTATAATACTAAGGTCTTCTACTTATTATGCGCCAAATTTGGCTCGAAACGGTCGAAGTACCTGGGAGATCTGGCACTGGTTCTTTTGTTGGGAACTTTGTCACTGGTTCTTTTTTTGGGAACCTGACTATATATATATATATAAGAGATGCACCGGGGCCGCCACTACCGGGGCCGGGGCCGGGACCTCATCGTGGCCCCGGCCGGGGCCACCTTGGCCCCGGGGCCTGGAAATTGGGGGTCCAAATCGAAAATTTTCAAAAATTTTCTGGAAAATTTAAATTTTGCAGTAATTTTTGATATACAAACGTTACTATCCTTGTTTTCATTAATATCGGCGTGAAAACAAACAATTTGTAACATTTTTTGACTTTCGAAAATTTAAAATTTTGGTCAAAATATGTCAAAAATTCACAAAATTTTGCTAATTTTCGGCCCCCGTCGGTACCGGGGCCTGACCACCGGGGCCGGGGCCTGACTACCGGGGCCTGGCCCCGGGGCCGGGGCCGGGGCCAGGCCCCGGTGCATCCCTAATATATATATATATATGGGCGTAGATAAGGGGGGGGGCGCCCGGGCGGGCGCCCCCCGAACACCTTTGCCCCCCTGTAAATTTTGCCAGTGGAAAAAGTTTTAAGCTCGCGCGCAGCGCGAGCTTAACTTACTGCGCCAGTTTTTGCTGGAACAGTAGTCTGGAATATATATAGGTTTCAAGCCTTTAATTTTTCAAAAAATTTGCTCGCTCTGGGTCAAATACAGATGACGTAGATGTAGATGACAAATGTAGTTGACGATTTTGTGCGAAAGTTACCGGAAAAATAGGTTTAAAACGTAATATTTCTGAAAATTTTCTACTGGGGGCAGCGCTCCCATACTCCTGATTGTGCGTTCTTACTCATATTGCTAACTACTATGACAACTTGATATTGATTACTTCGTTTTCCTAAAATAAATGTTTCTCTCTTTAGTCTTGCAGATGTGGCACTTAATAAAGAAAGTGCTCAAAATTATTCCTCAGGGAGGAAGGAATTATTCCTCCCGCGGGTCCTATTTCTTCGCGACATTTGGTTTCTCCACAGCGCTTCCACGCGTACAATGCTAGCTCTCAGATTATTTGCTGATCTGAAATAAAAAGTGCATTGAAAAACTGCTTTCAAGTCTGAAATATCAAAAATTCTCAACTTCTGTGGATTCAAAAGCAATTCCTTTCAAAAAATTTAGAAAGTTAAAAATTTTCAACTGGCATTAAAGAATTATATATATAAAGTTTCTCTAGCAGTTTTTGGTGAAAATCAGAAAAATGTCAGCTTTAATAATCAAGCCGTTTTTGGTGAAAATCTGAGAAAATTTCTCAAGCTTAGATACTAATTAAGAATTAAAGCTGCTGTACCCGTTTTTGGTGAAAATCTGAAAAACTCAATTTTACTTATAGAAATATTGAAAGCTGATTGTGGGTCGAGGTAAAAAATTGCACAATTTCGGGGGGGGGGTCGGGCTCCGGACCCCCCCCCGACTTGCCGAAAATCCGCCCCCCCCCCGACTTGCCGAAAATCCGCCCCCCCCCGAAGCAATGACCTATCTACGCCACTGTATATATATATACAAGTAATAAAAATGCTCCTCCGGAGCATGAAAAAGTAATATGGGTGGTGGTGAGGTTGTAAAATCAAGAGAGGACTAGTCTTAAAAATGCTTAATATGGGGGCTAGGTTAAAAAATAGAAGAGGACTAGGTTGTGAGCGAATTAATATGGGCACAGCTTCGCCGAACAACCCATATTCGCGGGAAGTAAGTCATGTCTAGATTGGAGAGCCAATTCGACGCGACGACTTCGAGTACTGTGAATCAATAAAAACAGAAACATACAAACATAAATACAAACACATAAATGCATCGACCGAAATCAAGAAAAGCAGAAATTGTTCTCTGAAATTTTTCAACATTACTCCAACATTGCGTAAACATTGCTCTTAAGGTACGGTGTAAGCTCGGTGTATACTCGGTGTTGGCTTGGTGTTAACTCGGAGCTAATTTGGAGTGACTCGAAACTCAAACCTAAGGTGGTTGAAGAGATGAGGGTAAACTGAAAGCAAAGGTTGGAAAAATGATCAAAGCGTCGAAGCAGGTTCAGAGTAGGTTTGGAGTGACGCATAAGGAAAATGAAGGTGGTTGGTCAGCTGTGGGAAATGGATTGATGCCAGGACAATGTAAGCTTAGAGTATGGTTGATGTAAGGTTGTAGTGACTCGAGTATGTATGAAGCCAAGCTAGTTGGGAAATGTGTTAAGTCGAAAATTGGATTAGGTTAGGGTAAGGTTGATGCTTGAAAAGTTTGGCTAGGAAGCATGGGCTGAGTGACTCGCAATACAAATCAAGGGAAAGGAAAAGGTCAGGTATATATAGCGGTAGAGATCAAGCAAATTCGTTTAATACCTTATGAAGTTTCTAAGATCGCACAATATAGAGTAAGGTAGGAGTGACCCATAGCAGAATTATTGGATATAGACGTAAAAAGAAAAGTAAAGTGTGGCATTGGGAAACTGAATTTGGAGAGACTGAGGAAATTGAAGAATACAGGAACAAATATGATTTGACTGAAAACAACATAAATGGAGTAAGAATCGAAGTAAATTAGGATTACGTACGGAGTAGGTTCGGTGTAAGCTCGGTGTATGCTCAGTGTATACTCGGTGTTAGCTCGGAGTAGGTTTGGAGTGACTCGGAGCACAAAATAAGAACGGTAAGCTAAGGTAGGTACGGTAAGGTAGGTTAGGTTAGGACAGACAAGATAGGTAGAAGTAAGAATATATAAAAGGTGAAAATATTAGGTCAGAGTAGGTTCGGAGTATTTTAGGAGTGGCCCAGAGATGAAGAAGGCAAGGTGAATGGTAAGGCAGGGTAGGAAGGTAGATGATGGAAGTAAGGTTGAATAAGGTAAACTCAAAGTAGGCTCAGTGTATTTTAGGAGTGACCCAGTGAACAGAAAGCCAAGGTAGGAAGGTGAGTTCGTGGAAAACTAATGAAATGGAGTAGGCTTGGAGTAATTAACGAGTGACTCAGTGTACAATATAAGGAAGGTTGGCTCTTAAATTAGGTCAATACAAAACATGGGAATATACAAAAAGTAAGAAAAGTAAAGTTAGAGTAGACTCGGTATAAAATATGAGTGGCTCAAGTCCAAAGTAAAGACTTAATAAAGAAGGGAAGGCAACCAAAGAGACCGAGAAGACCGAAAAGGGTAGATGAATAGAGATAATGAATGGGCTGAAGGGGTGTATTATCAGAACCTAACCGTGTTTGGTGTAGAATTATAGAGCACGACGAGAGGAATCGAATGGTGTTCGTTTCATCGAGATCGGACCAGGGACGAGAAAGGTATGGGTGGTAAAATATTTTAAAACTTTTATGAAACCTGATTTGTTGATGCTGCACCAAAAATTACAAAAATCCGGATCTAGCTGAAACTAAGTGTGTTGGGTCTAGACTTATAGAGCTCGATGAGAGGAATCGAACGGCATCTGTTTCATTAAAATCGGATCAGGGATGAGAAAGTTATGGACCGATGAAAATCACCTTATAAAATATTTATGAAACCTGATTGCCTGATGCTGCACCAAGAATATATAAACCCGTTATGTTAGAAGCTAGGAAAAGCCAAGGACCTGGGTGAGTAAGGAACATAGAATCATAAGAAGGGTGCTAAAATAAAACAACGAAGACAAACTTATAACTATAACCTAAGAAAGGGAACGGAAAATTTACTCCAGATTTTCTTTACTCCAATCAGGGTCGAAACGTGCACCCTATACTACTGTTATATACGTATTACATAGTGTTCAGTTTTAGTTACGGTGTGTAAATAATATACAACTAAGATAAACGAGTTTTAGTGGAAGCAAACATTTCTTTCGATAAACTCTTATTATTTACTGTTCATTTTAACCATTGATAAGAAAACTCTATATTTCAACAATTTCAGGACTCTCTCCGACGATCTTCTATTTCTATTGAACCTTCAGCGTTACAATCATAGCAATGGTTCTTTCTATTTGCTTGCCGCAGTCCAGCACAACGAAGTTACTATATAGTTTACATATATATATAAGCAAGCAGCTTGCAGCGATTGTTTAACTGCTGGAATTGTTATTATTGACTGACAATGATGGCATTGTATATGACAATCGCCATGGCGAAGCGTGAAAGCCCGCGAATATGGGTTGCTCGGCGAAGCTGTGCCCATATTAATTCGCCCACAACCTAGTCCTCTTCTTTTTTTGAAGCTAGCCCCCATATTAAGCATTTTTAAGACTAGTCCTCTCTTGATTTTACAACCTCACCACCACCCATATTACTTTTTCATGCTCCGGAGGAGCATTTTTATTACTTGTCCTGTTGTAATTTTAAAGGATCCCTTTCCAGCAATGCGGCAATGGATACAAGGAGCTTGAACAGTGCCGTAGGTAGAGAAGAAAAGTGATTATATAAATATATAGTACCACTGAATTCTCAAATCCGCCTTTGGCCGCTGCAACCTCTGTTTGTGGGTGGTATAAAGAGAAAACTTTTTCGCCTCGCCAAAGACTTCGACAGTATGACCATCGTGTTCAGCGACACGGATTTACTATATGGGTACCGCCAGAGGGCCGAAAACCGCGTTTTAGGGGGTTTGACCAGTGGTCAGTAGGCCCCACAGACCGTAGTGACCACTGGTCATTTCCATCGGAATCGGCAATATGCCTATTGAAACGAGCGTAGTCGATTTACTATAAATGCCCCCAACCAACACGCCGAAAAACGCCGTTTTAAGGGGTTTGACCACTGGGCAATAGGCCGCATAGACCGTAGTGACCACTGGTCACTTCCCTCGATTTCGGCAATATGCCCATTGAAACGAGCGTAGTCGATTTACTATATGTGCCCCCATCCAAAACGCCGAAAAACGCCGTTTTAAGGGGTTTGACCACTGGTCAATAGGCCGCATAGACCGTAGTGACCACTGGTCACTTCCCTCGATTTCGGCAATTTGCCCATTGAAACGAGCGTAGTGGATTTACTATATGTGCCCCAACCAAAACGCCGAAAAACGCCGTTTTAAGGGGTTTGACCACTGGTCAATAGGCCCCATAGACCGTAGTGACCACTGGTCACTTGCCTCAATTTCGGCAATATGCCCATTGAAACGATCGTAGTCGATTTACTATATATGCCCCGAACCAAAACGCCGAAAAACGCCGTTTTAAGGGGTTTGACCACTGGTCAATAGGCCCCATAGACCGTAGTGACCACTGGTCACTTCCCTCGATTTCGGCAATATGCCCATTGAAACGAGCGTAGTCGATTTACTATATATGCCCCGAACCAAAACGCCGAAAAATGCTGTTTATAGTGAGTTTTCCCTACTTTGACCCTGGGCGAGGAACCACAGGAGCCATGCTGACCAGTGGTCACTTCGGGCGGTATCGGCAGTATGCTCATCGTTTTCAGCGACCCCGATTTACTATATATGGGCACCACCCCAAGGCCGAAAAACGCCATTTTTAGTGACTTTTAGGCCATTTCTAGTAAAATCGGTAACTCCCGCCTAGTGCAAAATTTCGAAGTTCGGAATTTTAACCAAAAGTATGGTGGTACTTGTAGTACTACTCGAGTACTTTACGATGGTAACATTTTTACCCCTCCCGAACCTCTAATTAGCTGGCACCAGGCCGACACTGTCTCCAGGGGGCCGCGCAGACGCCTTTATACCCATATTATGTAGGGGCGCTATCGCGCCGCTACATGATATATATATATATATATATATATATATATATGTGTGTGTGTGTGTGTGTGTGTGTGTGTGTGTGTGTGTGTGTGTGTGTGTGTGTGTGTGTGTGTGTGTGTGTGTGTGTGTGTGTGTGCTGCTTTTCGGACCAAATTTTGTTCAGAAAATTATCCCTTAGTAGGCCAAATTTCTAGAAAGTTTTTTGGCATTGCTGGTGATTTTTGCTTCCTTTCTCACACGAAATGTTTATTGTTGCACTGAAAACTAACTTTCTCCGCGGATGGAGTGAAAACAACGCAATGTTTCCACCAGGAATTTCATGTTTTTGAAAGGTTTGGCCCCTCTCTGGGGGTTCTGGCTTTGCTTCTGTCCTCTAAGGAATCCTCTAAAGAATTCTCCAGGAAAACTTTCCTAGAATAATCCCAGTATTCAAGAGAAAGCCAGCTTTTTCAGTTGTTTATTACTCTCTATTTTTCTATGTTGATAATTTGTAGTTACCAGTTAATTAATTCCTGAAATTTCCAGCATTTCAACTGTTATCTGATATTTCAGGTAATGATCCGATCATCCATCCTCTCGCTTCGACCAACCTCAAGACCTTATTCTTCGCGTCGATTGTGGTCATTCAAGGGGCTGACTTTTTCTACCTTGGCCGGCGTCGCCTTGTGAAGCGAGAGCGATCAGTCAGTGGTTGGGAAAATCAACGGTTCCACCACTGATAATTGATCACGTTTTTGCCTGGTTAACCTGGATCGCAGGAGCTACAAGAACTAATCCAGAAAATGATTCTACCAATAATTGATAATTTGCACCATTTGTTTTGGTGCGTTATGACTTTTCTGACCTTTTCTCCAATTGCTATGGGAAGCCGTGATGAAAAAAGCTAATGCAATTATACGTTTAATATTACTATTGGTTTTTTCTCTGTTTTGTTGTCGCTCGTTTTTGACTGTTTGTGGTGTTTGCGCTACATTTTGCTATGCAAGCCCAAATGTATATAGCTTTTTGTTGATGTGGCTATCATATGGGTTAATGGGTATGTAAACTAGACTAATTCTGTTATGCAAATCAAAGCTGTAAGCTTGTTTTCCTGTGTCAGAAAATTATAAGGTTTGAAATGGGTTCAAGGTTCTGCCAAGTTGAATTTTTATTTCGTTTTCACATACATTGGTTGTAAACATAATTACATAAGCAGGTTTGAATGGTTATGCCAGGTTGCAATTTATTTTTCGTCTCACATGATATTGGTGGTAGTAGTTATGTTTGTCGGACTAGGAGTACATAATGATAAGAGTAGTACACTGCAGATACTCCATGCAATGAGCGCAAAGATTACTCTGTGTAGGCTATTGCCTGACTCCCCCCGCCAGCCCCCACAAATTGACTCCCTCCCACGCCTCCCCCACAATGGGCACGACTTCCAAACTGAGGTAGATTGCTCACTTAATATAACGCTAATTCTAGCCCATTGTAGGTGCGGTATGAGAGGCGCAATTTGTGGAGGGGGGATGAGGGAGTAGCCTGCAGAGAGCACAGTTTTTGGTCTCATTGTATGGGAGTACAGATAGATAAGCTTGGCTGTCATTATATACTCTTGACTGGACTAACCCACATTTGGGTTCCTGTTTTTGACTAGACAAATTTTCCTCTGTAGTTAGTCTTGTTGTTCTATTGCTTGCCGTGTCTCTCTTGTTTGGCAAAATGTTTGGTTGATAACTATTTTTACTCTGTTACATACATGTACTTTGTTTTTGTTGAAAATCATTATAACAGATTTAATTTTGTTTGCGAGTTTGTTGGATTCTGTGTAGTGTAGTGCATTTTGTACACTTTATTAATGTTATTCGATAGTGTAAAATGTTCTTGCTACATGAATTGGTTGTAGTGTATAGGTAAAATCTTCGACGAAGCGGTAACTCTAAGTCTTACGCAAAGCTTAGTAATTGTAGTCTAGAATAACATTTGAATAAGCTCAGAATCATGTAAAACTTTAGTCTGAATTTGCTTCGCCTGTCATAAAGTGCAGATTAAGTGTCATTTACTGTGTATACTATGCTCTGAGTAAAATTGTTGATGTAAATAAGTAGGTATGTATGTAGTTGGTTATGGCTATTGGCTATTTTCATAATTGGTTACAGCGAGAATCGGTTCAAAACGGGCAATATATGCCTGTTCCATAACAAGATGAGCTGTTTAATATGTCCTTTTGGAGAAGCGAAATGCAGCCGAAGCCGACGAAAGAATTCCGAATACGTGACGTTCTGGGTCAGTAAATTTGCGGACAGCGACCGTTGCAAACAAATCGTTCTGGCTTCGTGCGTAAAGCGTGTAAGTAAATAGGTAACATCAAGAGTAAGTAATAACTAAGAGTATGACAAGCGACACGTTCTTGTCTGACTTCCGGCGTGGTCTGCACTATAGTTGCAGAAAGAAGTATTCAGTTGGCCCAAAGTGTGTGTCTGCTGCGAGCTTCAGCGCGCGAGCAGAGAGTGCTAATTTCTTTGAATTGATGGGTCTAATTTGGGGTTTGAGCCGTTGTCGTGCAGATTCGAGGTCGTAGTGAGATCTCCGTTCGATCGTTGCTCCGTATGCGCATGAGAGCGGCTAAGGCCTGGGATTATCCGTTTCTCCGTTTTTTGCGTGAATGGAATACAAGTCTGAGAAGAGAAAGAACGGTCTTCCGTGGAAAATTGCTCCGTTGGATTATGAATCCTCCTTAAAGGTCATGTCTGAAATTTGGCAGCCGATGGCGGTATAAGAGAATTTTGCCAGCTCTCGAAATCTTAACTAATTTTAGGGACAACAGTATTTGTCTACAAAAGGTTGGGCTATCATTGGATTGGATGATTCTGTCTTTAGCTGATTGTGACTTTGCAGGGTTGTTGGTTGTTACAGTAGGCTGTTTCAGTTGCAGACGGTGATCGAACAAATTCAGTCAGTCGGAGTTTCAGTTACAGTTAGTGTTGGGCGTTTGGCCCATTCAAAGACTTCATATCCCTGTGCATTTACGCGTCCATCTACGATTTACGAATCTCTCCCTATCGTTGGTGGACTACTGCATAGGAAAGCGAAGAACTTTTGAACAAGGCAGCAGCTACCCAGAAAATCCAGTGTTGTCTAACTGTTTCCAAGAAACAACCGATGTTGAAAATAAATTAAATATTAATATACTTGCTTGTTAGAAAATTCTCACTATAGTGCTGAATGTTTACTGGTTCGACTAACGACCCGCCTTGGTCGGCCAACGTGTTGGCCGTTGTGCGAAACTCCAACAATTGGCTTCAACTCTGCATATCCATTGGTTCGTTTCAGGAACTCATACTGAAACTACAGGTTTCAGTGTGTACAGGTTTCAGTTTCAGGCACTGAAATTGAAACTTAAACTGAAACTATATATTTTGGGAGGAGACCTGAAACTGAAACTATTTTAGGCGGCCGACTGAAACTGAAACTAGATTGGGTAAAAACCTTAAACTCGGACTACTCGGACTGAAACTGGTTTCAGTCTTCTCAAAACTTGAAGATATAAAGGTTTAAAGCGGTTTTTTTTGTTAATACTCTGCAGTGGAAGCATAAATAATCATGAATTTATACATTATTATGTCTCAAGGCAATCTGCAGTTTTTCGAATGAACTGATACTGAGACTGCAACTCCGACTGAAACTAAAACTGAAATTATTTTGCGATCCCGATTGAAGCTGAAACTGAAACTAAAATTGGTTACTGAAACAGCACTACTATTTGAAGTAAAGGAAAGCAGCAAAATTTTAGCAGTCATTCGGGGTTTGCCAGAACTTCCCATCTGAACCTGAAAACTGCACGTTGGCTGTCCGTTGGCCGGTCATTGGTTGTTGTACGGAAGAGGGCCAATTCGCGGTGTGACATTGGACAGTCAACGACCAAAGTCCGGTCAAGACTATTGGCTTGGCCGACGAAAAATCCGGCCAACGCCTAAAA
>JASAND010009922.1:0-31316 GCA_030248195.1 Trissonchulus latispiculum
GTCCGTTATGTCCATGCGGTCTTTCGTCGCCTGAAGCTTGGCGCTCCCTTCTCAGTCTTCATGGCGGGATGCATCCAAAGAAGCGGGTCTCAGTCTTTCACCGATTTTCCTCCAACGATACTGCCTGTTTGCTGGCTACAGACTTGGCTGCTCGTGGTCCAGGTATGCACGATATGTTTTTCGGCTCATACCAATGAGCAGTGCAGTTATTCCTTTTTATATTTCGGCTTTTTACCTGAAACAATGGAACTGTTTTTGACTTTATACCTTCACTTTTTTTCGCCGTTAGTAAAGTGATGTCAATTCAATCAATATCATGCCGCCGCGGCTTAGTTGTAATTAAATGTTTTGTTCAAGATATGAAGCTGCTGTGCACACTTGTTAATCTGAAGTTCCGTTTACGTGTGGGTGTGATTTGAACTGTTAAAACAAAACAAGAATTTTTTAGTTCCTGATTTATTTATTTATTTATTCCAGTTTTATTTTAGATTTTCCTGCAGTTGACTGGGTAGTGCAACTGGACTGCCCCTGTGATGTGCACGAATACATACACAGATCGGGCAGAACTGCTCGATACAATGCCAGCGGAGAGTCATTGCTGATACTGACGCCCTCTCAAGCCCCGTCCATGCTTGAGGCGTTGACGGACAAACGAATACCGATTGAGGAAATTAAGTGAGTGTGATTTCGTTGCAGATTGCAAGCAGAATGCAAAACAAAGATGATATAGTATAGTCAACAGTATAGTCGACTTCAGAACGTTTGAGAACCTTTGTTGACATACTTCTTTTGTGGGAACAGCTTTTTTAGAACTTTGTAAAGGAAAGACACTGTCCGTTCTCCTCGTTTACTTTTCCAAGTGAAAGGCCATTTTTGAATATTTTAGGGTTGATCCGAAAAGGTTATGGGACATTAGTAAGAAGTTGGAGTCAGCCAATGTACAAGACAATTCCCTGAAACAGTACGCTCAACGGGTATGCATTTGGTGTCTTCTGGATTCCTCGTTTATTAATCTCACGTTGACTTGCTAAAAAACAAAAACATCTGTTGTACGTATCCAAGTATGCAAAGCATCATCTCTGTGCAATATACTGCTTTCTGTGTCAAGCCATTTTAGGGAATGTAATTTTTTTGTGTCTCAAATCGTTTGGGTTTTAATGAGTTAGGTTTAGACCTTCCTCAGTTTTCGGGATTACCTCATTCTCCCCTTGTTCACTGTCTCTAGACCTTTCTTTCCGTTAAGATTAGACAACAAAGAACCCCGTTCAGGCAGACATGTGCAGGAAAGTTTTGGGGGAAGGACGGCAAACTGGATTTTTGAATTTTTTTTTTATGATCCCACGAGTTTGGAGTTGAGGACCCTTCTGGCTGGAGGGGGTGAGGCATTCCAGAGTCCTGGTAAAGTTTTTTCCCCCTGACATGTACAGACAAGATGCAACAAAGTGATTGAATGATTAGTGATTCAGTTGGGATTAGTGTGGCAGTTTAGCGAGGATAGTCAAATCTGCAAATGAGTTCCTACCAATAATTTATATGTCAATTTGAAACGCTTTTAGCGATCTACCTCAAACCTAAAGTCCAAATTAAGTTACAACTTAAACTGGGAGTGACACCAGCGTAAAAAGTTAAGAAATTACGATTGAGTTCAAGTTTTTCTTTGACTGAATGAGTCAGCGCAGGGCTGCCGCGGTTCCTTTTTTCCTTTATTTTCCTTTTTTTCGAGGTCGTCTTTTTTTCCTTTTTTCCGCAAAAATTCCTTTTATTTCCTTTTTTTCAATAATTTTCTGAAAATCGACAAAGATGTGCCTAAAATTTAGTCTTACGGTGGTAATTTCCAAAAATTTTCCGGCTTCGCCGGAATATTGTTTAACTTAATTTTTCAGTTTTATTATAGAATAGCTAGATCTACATATATTTTTACTTAATTTGACTTAATAGCATAACCTGCAAGTACGAATTTAGAATTATAGAAATTGTTTACTTAATATGACTTAATAGCATAACCTGCAAGTACGAATTTAGAATTATAGAAATTGTTGGACTTATTTTTTGTTTGCTTAAAGACAAAAGTTAAAAATTAATTTGTACTCTATAGAATGTTTAAATAATCTGGAGAAACATTAAACGTACGTATATATATATATATTTTGTAATGTGTGCATAGATTGCTGGAGAGTTTTTGAGCAAAATGCACTATTTGGGGTATTTGCAGAATGCACTAAATACGTTTGGCAAAATGCGTAGATGTCACAGTCACGTTTTCCAAAAAAATTTCTAGAAGTCAAGATTGCAGTTGAAGGCATTGGCGCACCCAGGGGAAGGGTTTTTGGGGGTTCCGAGGCCTCTCACCCCACACGGAATTTTTGGAGAGAAGGCAAAAAGTGATCCATTTTCAAAGTATACAGTAACAAATAAGAAAAGTTTTGTTCCTGCGTCGCCTCTATTTCAAGTTATAAAAATTTGCGCACCTGCAGATATCTTTATTTCAATTTTTAAAAATTTTCACGCCTAGCGGCATCACTCTTCTATCTCAACTGAAAAAATTTTCACACCTGCAGAGCTGTTATATCTCAGTTTTTAAACATTTCTGAGCCTGCGCCATTTGTCTACTTCACGTTATAGAAATTTTCGCATTTTTCGATGTGAATTTTTAATTTTCATCTGCCGAATTTTTGCATCTCAATACTGTTTTAAACTTTTTGAAACTTACTATATTTACTGATAATCTGCAAAACTAAGCGTCCGTATTTCAAATCTTTTTAAAGATTTCCGTTACAGATTATTCATAATTTCAAAATTTAAGGACCTGACCAAGCTTAGCATTTCTACTTTAATCTATTTCCATTCGCATATTATAAATTGCTTTCTTATTTCCGGGTTACAAAGTTAAACTTTATATATTAGTGGAATCTGGAGAAAGCCTATTTCTTCATTAAAAAGCGTTGAAGGTTCCATAGCCGATTCAGTTTCTGAAGTGCGGTGCTCCCCAAATCTCGCTGTTTTCACCCAGTTATAAGCTACTGCAAATATCTCGGATGAACTATTTTATGTCAAGTCGCTTATTCCATTTTGCTTGTTTCTTTGGGTCAAAGTTTGATATTTAAAATGATGACTATCCACAACCTGTCCGTTAATGTGTTCTCAATTTAAACTTTAAAACATCAAATCGTTACTAAGCTAGATAGCAATTATATATATAAAAACCTAGGTCAAGTGCAGATACAGGATCGCCTTCCTGTTTGCGATTCGGGGGTCGGAAAAATTAAGATAAAAATACAAAAGGGGTACAAAACCAAAGATGTCACTCCTGCAGGATGTGTCTTTTCTATTTGCATAATAGCCTATTTACTGGGATCAAAAGACCCGAAGCTTGAAACGCGTCGTTAGTAGCGGCGCCAAGTTTTTTGAGGAGCCCCATTTTGGGAAATCCAAAAGTTTACCTTCATTTCCAGAAAAATTTCTCACATTTTAGCAAAAATTTTACGATTTTTTAGCAAAAATCGTCGATTTTTAAAAAAATTTCTGAAATCACTTTGCAAAACTATGCAGAGAAGCAGCTGAAAAAATTTTTTGATGTCCCCACCGCCACTACCACTGAACGCGTCTGTATTTGCATTTTAAATATGCGTTTTGCTTAAATTTCTCTTTGCTTAGAAACGAAATCATCATCTTTCAAACCTTGTGTGGCTGTTCAAAATGGAAAAATTTGTTTTTAAGCAAAGTAACGGTATTAATTTATCTCTTAAAATTCCTTTTATTTCCTATTTTTATGTCGGACAAATTCCTTTTTTCCTTTTTTTCGGGTGCAAAATTCCTTTTTATTTCCTTTTTTTTCTGAGAAAGGGTCGCGCAGCTAATAAAGCGAGGGATTAATGAAATACTTCATGAGTTTAAGATAAAGGCACATCAACAGCTGCAATCATAGCACGCCAAAAAGTCCAAATAGGGTGGTTTTGAGCACGTAGATTTCCTCGAAAAACTGCTACACGAACAAATCACTAATCTTGCGATCATTTTTATGAGTCAGAAACTATACATTTAAATGCTGAACGTACTATTCAACGAAAGTACGTATGTTATTTGTCTAACTAATTTACTGCTACTTGTACTGATTTTGTGATTGATGTTTGATAGTTTCTATGTTCTAAAACCTTGTTGTATGTTGATCTGCATTTAATGAAATAAAGAACGTATTTGATATTCACCACGATTGAATTTTCAAAAACTATCTGAAATTCGTTTTCGAATGCTTTGTTTTGTTTTTGTTATTTTCTCGCAGCTGGCCGCCGGAAATGTTGTGTGAATTTCGAGACAATTTGGCGTTTTAGTATTTTTTAAAATTTTGCTCCAATATTTTTCAATCTTGAAAATATTATGTTTATAGATCTATGGACTGCTTTACCGCCAGAACCTACGATTTTTGAAAAGCAAAAATTTGGTTAGACTAAACTTGAGAAACCTTCTGAAGCGTCATTGTTTTCAAATGCTACGGTAAACTGTTATATAATTTGTATCTAAATGTCTAGAGAATTAGGTCTGGCAGAGGTCGCATGCACTTACTAACATAGGTTGTTGGATGTTGATTTGTTATTTTGCCGTGAATGTGCACATGCTCATAAGCAAGTCTGGATTATGAACAAATGAAGCTTTCATTTGTTCTTATGTAATACTACCATGGCTCCCAATCGACACCAAGACCAAAATAGGATGTGTGGTATGCATCCCTGTATATGATGTTTTACTATTATTGTGGCAAACGTGATTTCGAAGGCAAAACGAAACAAAAGGGATTCCAAAGGATTGTTACATCTTTGGAACTAGCAAAAATTAGCATCGTAGTACATACTTTACTTTGTTTATTAGTATTGATTATTTTGTAAAGTATACTACAACATACTAATATAAGGGCCGCTGTGGCTGTTTTGTTGGTTGACTTTGTTTTGCCGTTTGGACTTTCTGTCATGCGAGGATATTGAAAATGCTGCTTTGAAAGAGATTATTCTGGTTTCCTCTACTTTTTCAGTGAAAAGTCAAATGTTGAAGTCTTTGATTTGAGCGGCGAGGGTTCTTCAACGTTCCTTGATGCTAATCCTAGTCTTATCGAGCAGACAGCTAGCACCGGTTTTGGCACTCTAACCGGCTCTGGTGAAGAAGACGAGGACTATGACGTGAATGACCCTTTTTGACCTTGAAACGAAAAGATGTCTTTTCAATGGGAAGAATCTGGATCCTGTTGAATCCTGTAGTGATGATGTAGGTGTTGGTGTATACGCGAATTACATGTACAGCGAATTATACGTAAATAAGACATAATTTTAACGTTAAATTTAAAATTAAATTTAAAAAAGGCAAATTTTGCAGATTTTAGTAGGGCACAGGTAGAGGGTAGTTTTGGAGAAATTAGCTTTAATCCGTCACAACTTGCAGTGTGTCCACCCTAGATGGACAAAGTTATAGCCGTCCGAATCCTCTCATTAAGACCTACAACTTTGTCTTGAAAGTGACTCTTCCATTCTTTTATGGTTAAAGAGATAAGAGCGAAAATTAATTTTTCGAGGTCCAAAAATGACCATTTTTGGAAAAATCAAATTGTCCTTCCGTCAAGTATTGACCTCATTTTAACTCTTAAAGGTGCTGGGTTTCCTTTCGGGTATTTTTGACTCATACGGCTTTAATCCTTTACGTAAATGGCTAAAACTTGCGAAATATCCTATTTCCGTGCTCTTTAACATTCTCGGACCAGTCCCGTATTTTTTAGGCCAAAGATAAGAAAGTTTTGGTTTTGGCCTTGAAACACAGTAGATAGACAAGACACGGGATTGGTTGTTATGGCTGGAAAGAGGACACGAAAAATGTACATTTTTGCTCTTACAACCTTTGAGCTGTCTCCAGTGGTTAAGTCAGTATAAGCAAAAACTGTTTTGAGGGTCAAAAATGGCCATTTTTGAGGAAATCACTTTTCAAAATTACTGCCAGATGTTAAGGACAAAGTTGGCTTATTTATACTCAATCGATACAGCGTCAAGTGCACATTTTATGAGAATGCCTATTAAGCGGGCTTTATTTAGCTGAGATTTGGCCGAAAAACCATTTTGGCAAAACTGCGACTATTTTGTTTCGAACATCGATTTTTCTCAAAACACTACTCGACGGAGTCGGAGATTTTTTCAGAATCGAAATTCACTTCTGCGGAGTGACGTTTCTTGGTTTTGAGCTAAAACCTATCGAGTAGCAAGAGAACTCAATGTGAAGTTGCGAAATTTCGTGTTACCATGCATTAAGCAAATTTTCTCAACCGTTAGGACCTGCTGAGCCAAATCCAAAAAAACGTCCCTCGGCCCATATGTCCTTCATATAGTGGAACAAAAAGAACTTTTTGTCCGATTCTTCAGTTTTAAGAAATCGATGTTCAAAAATTTTCGGTCAATATTCAGCCTGTCTGTCAGATGTCAGTATGTGAGAAAATTTCTGCTATTTTTCGCTAATTTTGCCGTTTTCTTAAGCTCATGTGAATGTAGAGATAATAAGCTTTAAAACTATATGTATAAAGCTCTTTCCAACTCCAAAAATTGCGAATGTTATAGCGTATCAAAAAATCTCCACAAAAAAGCACTGCTACAAAAGGATACCAGCACCGTAAGCACATGTTACGCCCAACTGAGCTCTCTACGGCATTGCTACCTAAACACTGTAACGAAAATAGGAAATAGAGAAATAAGCGTCCAAACTTGAAGATCTTGACGGTCAGACAAAATTTCTATTTTTCTCAAAATCTTGAAGTTACTTCATCATTAAACAATTTTCAGAAAAATTAGCCCTCAAGAAAAGGCTTTTTGAAGCCTGAACACACAGGTCCTTTCTTGTTATGCATATTCCAAGTCGAACCGTTGAAATGAGACAGCTGTAATCTACTTAGCTTAGCTGTAACCAGTGGCGTAGCCAGAAAACAATTTCGGGGGGGCACATTCAAAAAATTTTAACATCTACCCTGATTTTTCCAAATCGGTATTCGCTGTTTCCAGGCTTTTTTCGCGTCACTTACGTATATACGTGCCAACAGAGCATGCTGAAATTCTCAGAGGTACGTGGTGGGTCTGCAGTGCAGAGCTGCCCAGAAGCTGGAAAATTTTTGTAAATTCCAACAAAAGTCATAATGAAAACGTTTAAAAAGATCAATTACCAAATCGCATAAATAAGGATTGTGCTATTTAAAATTTCTGTATAAATTCGCTTACTGAAACGATTTTTGGACAACAATTTCCACAAACTTGTTAGATCATAAGCATACATTAACACGGGGTCCGAGTCTGGGGGGGTCTACCCCGACCTCGGCGAGGGGTCTACCCCTGAAAAAATCTAAAATTTTTGGGGGGTCTGCCCCGAAATTAGCAAAACTTTCGAATTTTTAAGGGTTTTGAGAAGTGCAAAATGTTCAATCTTTAACTGAAATAGGCGGGGGTCTGAGGGCAGCCACCCCCTCAAAAACTATGCCATTTTAGAATATGACAGGGGTACCCCTATTTTTTCTGAGCAAATTGTGTAAAAATTTTAGAAAATTTTGCAGCGTATAATGATGTGCAAATAAGTTTTCCTGAGTTAATTAATAAAATTTCCCCCGACAAGGCAAATTTTTCGGGGGGCAAATTGGTTTCGGGGAGGGGAATTCCCCCTCTGGCCCTCCCCTGCCTACGCCCCTGGTTGTAACAAGCACGTTCTAAGATTTAAAATCTTATAAAAATTGTCGCTGAAATCCAAGAATGGAGTAAATTACAGTCTTTCCAATTTTGCTGCAAATACCCGAGCCAGCACCTGAAGCGAGAAAATTAACGGAATGGCAAAGGAAAGATTTAGTTAATTTAACAAACGTTTGGGGGTGAATACACTTTCGGATCTATAGTTTTTAAGAGTGCTAAATGGTAAATTTTACGAAATTGGGTGTTTTTGATTTGTAAAATTATGGAAATTTTGGCCTGTTTGTATGGCACGGACTTGAAAGGTTTCTGGGTCTCTGTATCCAAATCTGAAGTCTGATTTTTTGATTCCGCTGCCCAGATAAGCCATGATTAAGCTCATAAGCTCTGAGCAGACGTGTAAACTCAAAAAGTACAGGTCCGAAAATATATTCATACCAAATCTTAGCTTCATCGGTCAAATTTTTCTATTTGGGCTGTGGGTGGTTAGCTTGACATAATTATTTCATATAATTATCTAATATTGAAGTAGTCGTAATTAATGGACGAAGTCAAGTACTTGGTAAAGCAAGTACTCGCTTTTGTATTTCTTGTGCAGACAATTTTCGGATAAGCTTGTCTCACTGGCTCGACTGAGTGTAAATGCAGATAGACGTTGCAGTCATCTGTATGAAACCTGGCAAGGTGATGCAGCAGTTTGTTTTATAAAGGAAAAAGTTTGTTGTTTCAGTTACTTACTTACTTACTTATATTTTTCATGAGTGGTCATCCCGGATGATGGCCACTGTTTTGTTCCTTTCATAGTTCAGGTTTTAAGGGCCGAAAATTGATTTCAGTTTACTCGGGGCCGAAAGATTCATTACTTCGTAAATTTGTGAGTACTGAATCTTGTTTTTGGATTTACTAATTGTGAAATCCCTTATACCAATAATCCCAGTCTCTACAACCAATCATTGGTTACCTAGTAGTTTGTTATGCTTGTATAATTCTTGTATAATTATTTATTTCTCCCGCTTCCTATATTCTCATTTTTTGTTTTTCGTTATTTTATTATAACCGCATCGTTTCCACTATTTTACTTTCCGTTCTTGTTTAGTAAAATTACCTAAACATATATAAAGTATCCCCCCTCTCTTAATAAAACTTACATTATTGCACTGGCAACATTTCTTTTTGTTTCCATTTCTTTTCATCTCTTTTCGCTTTGATTTTATTAAAAACGGCTTCTAAGTATTTCAGGTATAAATTATTATATAAGAGTTCAATATGGGATGACCATAATACATATAACCGACCTACACCGACATATAGCTCTGTCTCTACTTTAAGGATTGTTCTGGGACCTATCTTATGAAATCGGAGGTTAGGTTCCATTGTGGGGTTATCCCCAAAATTTCAGGATGGGGTAACTCAGTCTAATCAAACGTTTTTGTGTTGGTTAGGCAAACCCGAGGTTAATCCGCCTTTATACTGATACAGGCTTATACTGATGGAAGAAACAAAATGGGTTAACCCATTTTTAGACATTTGCTGCCTGAAGCAAGCAAGTTAATCCGTCTTTAGCTGTGGGCTGATTGTAGTGGCTGAAAATATTTCCACGTTCAAAAGCACTCACACTAACTCGGCTTACGGGCTTAACCCTCCTAGGTGAGGAGGGTTAACTTTTGGCCTGCGTAACCCTGTTTTAACCCAAATTTCTAAACCCAGTTTTCATGATACGGTTTTCACGATCATGATTCATGATAGCACTAACCCCAAAAAGACCTGTTAACCCCTTTATGAAACTCGGGTTAAGTAAGGAATTGATAGGACTGAGTTTGGGCCAAATATGCCAAATCTTAGTATATTTACCTAAATGATATTTCAGGAAGACTTGCCTTCTCAAGCGGATGTGAGAAGACCTGTCACTCTTACAAGGAACACTCGTGACAAAGTTTTGACGAAAGTAACTTTGGCCAAAACCCTTCTAAAGAAGAAAATTAAAGCCAACAAAAAGATTGTATTTAATGATGATGATGACGATAATAACCAGCAGGTTCATAATATTCTTGTGACTGTTTTGTAATATTATAGCTCTCAGTGGATCAATGTTGTCAGCTTACTACAGCTATATTTGTGTGTATAGTTGGAGCAAAAATCAGATACTTTCGAATTTTTGGAAAGAATAAACACACCATGTCAAGCAAGCACATTCTTCTAGTAGTCTTACAGAATTTTACCTCGTTTTAAGACTCGTGTGTCTATTTTATGGTTGATAGTATAATTCGCTAGTTTTATGTGAACTTTTATTGGCTGTGTCAAAGTTAGCGTTTGCTGAAAATTCGCTATAAACTAATCATAATTACACGTTGTAAACCAGTAGAAAGTCTTCTGCTAATGCGCAAGCTCACCTCCTTTTGGTTTTATGTCGGCCGGTTTCGCCACCAACCGGAGTCGATGCGTCACAGAAGCTCAATTTACCCACAATTTTTGCTTATTTGTAAGTTTTGATGTTTTAGGAGGCTTTGCCTGGAGTATCTAATGCCCGCGAAGTTGCTGATCCAGTCACTGAAGACAGTGCTGCGGATGTTTTTGATTTTGAGGCTGCGAAACGCTTTATGCAGGAGCAGGATAAGCTAGACCGGAGGCGAGAGAAGGAACGAATACGACAGAAACATAAGGTAAACAGCCAACTCTGTGCTTGCGCTGCGATGAACACTGAAATGCTGAATTGCAGTTTTAATTTTACAGGAATGCCTGTAATTCAATGAAAGTGATTTTTAACCGGACATGTATATATTATATTTAACTGAATGAATGACTACTTTAGCAGGGAATTTGTTCCCTTTTTTCTGGGGCGGGGCAAAGGACAGAAAAGCGGGGGGGTGCTATAATGAGCCAAAAATGCTATTTTTGCCGTTTTTGCATGTATTTGCATTTTGCATGCATAAAACGCAAAAGTTTTGCAAAAATGCCTGGATTTAAGCTAAAGGCCGCTTTTACGAAAAACTCTCCTGCGAAGCAGAAAAATGTTTGAAAATTTGCAGTTTTGGCGAAAATTTAAGCACCGAAAAAATCTTGGTGATTTCTTGGGAATGTGTTTTCGGGAGGAAGGTCAATGTTGGAGGGCTGGCTTTTTCCTAGGCAAAACTTTTCTGGTGGGTGGAAGTCTGTGGGGCGGCCCCCCCAGGTCTGAGGGGGTAAGGATTTCTAGGGGGCGAAGAAAAATTTTTCAAAAATGCTTTAAAATAGCCATTTTTTGCTGCTGAGCTAAAAAAATAACTATTTCTAACCTAAATTTAAGTTTAAAATAGCTAAAAATGCTTAAAAATGCCTAAGAATCCGGCGAAGCCAGAAACCTTTTTCAAAATTTACCCTAAAAATCCTATTTTTCCGGACACTTTAGCGTTCTGGGGGAGGTCCGAATCCTGGGGGCGACCCTAGTCTGGGGGGGACCGCCCCCACCCACACCCCCCGGCCCCCTGTAGGGAAAAGCCAGCAGGAGCAGGGCTCCGTTGATAAAATACCCTGACTGTAGGAGGTAATACTTCGTTCATGTGTACGTAAAACTTGTACGAATACGTTGTGTTCAAATGTTAACATATGTATTGCCTGCTATTGCTGTTAATTGATGTTTGAATTGGGGCGTTTTCGTGCCGCTCTGTAGTTTTCGGTTGATATATTGTCAGCATTGCATATTTTCTAGATTGGATGCATTTAAAACATACAGTGTGAATTATTACTTACAAATTTCTACAAATTCTGTCCAAATAAAACTGTAATGTACAATTATATAAAGCGCGAGCCAATCTTCTCCTTCTGTTTTGAATTTTGTATTGAGTAAACGGTTGTGACTTATTTTTCAGGCAGAAAAAGAGAAGAAGAAAATGCAGCAAAACGTACGTGTGAAAAATTTTTCTTTGTCTTTAGTTCTCAGTGGCTTTGTGCTGATTTTGATGACTAATCTCAGTCAGGTCCTGAAAATATTAATTTAATCAATATTAATACTACATGCCGTGTAACTAGGAGTTACCATGATTTATGCATTATAACTGATATTGTAACATATTTTACTCATTATTGATCCATCCCAGATCGTTGATTCTATTAGACAAGTCCCGCCCCCATTGATCAGCAATACCTTCCGCTACTCCACCCCCTTTTCTCTCAGTAGAAACTTTCCTGTAGCTGGCTAATTAAAAGGTTTCCTTTTCAGTTTGGGTATAAATGAATTTTTAGATAATTTCGTCCATTTAATTTCTTGTATGCTTTGTTGTAGAAGTCCGCTGATAGAGATGAGGATGCCGGCTCAGATAGCGATGATGAACCGGACGAACCGCTTGACCTGGATTGGCTGCCTGATCCGGATAAACCGCGTGATCAAGCTGTCGGTGCCAGTGATGATGATGATGATGATGATGATGATGATGATGATGCTAACGATGCAACGTTTGCCAGACCGGTGCCTTTACCATCAGAGCCAAAGCAAAAGTCAGTAATCAGCATTGGCTTTATTTTTAGGGTTGTTGAAATTTCATTAGTTTTAGTCTTATTCATTTTATTGATACCATCACTGATGTAGTATTCAAGGGGACTTAGATGCCACCTCCGTGGGAAATCCAATGGACACTGACCCCATCAAATGGAGATCCCCACAGGTGTCCCCTGTCATCCGACTGTTCAACGGCGCAAATGGGCTCTGTTTCTGGGGGCATGTCGAATTACACTGATGCCATCCAAGTGCTTAAATTATGCTACCGAGTGGTTGCTTGCCTTTCCTCATTCCTGCCTATTCCGGCTGTCTGAATGATGTGCTGCTGGCTAGCTAACTACGAAGACGTGTGTTGGACTTCAGATGGTTGATGTGTCACATAATATAGCCTTCTAGGCTGACGGCCCGGAAATCACAACAACAACAGCATGTAGTATTCAAATAGTCGTATGAAGTTTAGAAAATGCCAAAATGGAGTGCATGTAGAATTGAAATGTTGAATTTGTGTTTGTTTTCTTTAACCTTCCCCACGTTTCTATTTTTTCATCTCTCTCATGACATCTTCTGTTTTTACGTAGAGACTTCAGAAAAATGAATAAAAGTATAGTATGTGTAAGAAATTTGGTCTTTTTAGGAGAAAACGTAGAAGTCAAGCTTCCCTCACCCGTGAAGCTTTGAAAATGAAGAAGGCCAAGAAGATGGGAAAAGCGAAAACTTCTCAGAAGACAGAAACAGAAACTTTATCGCTACGGGAACAAGAAGAACTTGCTTTGAAATTGTTGCAAAGCTAGAGTTCTTTTATATTAAATAAATTATGTGTTATAACCTTCATTCGAGTGTTCAACTAGATAGGGTAGTGCAAAAATTTCTTTTCTGAACAATCAATTCTTTTAATTTGAGCACCTTACTGCAAGATTGTTGCCCGGCCGGTTTTTTACTTGGCCTGCCGGGGTTGTGAACCCGGCCGGCCGGCCAGCCGGTCGGGTAACGCAAACATGTCAAACACGCCGACCAGCCGACAAAACGGGCCGGCCGGCACCATATTTGACCTACTTTTCGTCTATTTTGCAAAATTTTAGCATAAAATGATGCATACAATTACTCCTAATTATGTATAACAGATAATATCAATCAAGTATTGTCCTGGATCTAAAAACCGGCCGGCCGGGTTGGCGGTACTGTGGCCGGCCGGCCGGGGTTTCCTCGGCCGGCCAACAACTCTAGGGTTGTGATATTGAGAATACTTTTTGGCATTTAAAAAGATTCCAATAGTTGCCGACATGGTGCATTGCGTGATTCGTTTCGTATGTATCCGCACACCTGTGAATAACTATCACAAAACTTGGATCAAGTAAACAATCTCTCCACCCCCTAAGTCTCAGTTTACTTGATACTAACTTTTTCAAAACTTGACCGAATTGGTCAAAACTTTGTGTGGGTGCATCTCAACACCATATGATTGATTGGTAAAAAATTTTAAAATTTTTAAGTTTTTGAGGGGGATCAAGGGGAACCAAGAAATTTTTGTCCGATCTGCTGAAAAGATGTATATAGGGGTTTCCATGGTCGCAGAACACGAATCTGAAATCATTTTTCGATTCAGCGGTTTATTTTCAATGTATGATTAGGATGTAAGCTTATGCTGAACTAACCTAAAGGAGAATCAAAAAATAGATTTCAGATTCGTGTTCTGCGACTCTGGAAATCCCTATATACAACTCTTAAGCAATATCCGAAACAAAAAAGTTTTTGGTCCTTCTTGGCCCACATTGGCCTTGGCCTTGTTGGGATGCACCCACACGAAGTTTTAACCAATTCGGTCTAGTTTTGACTGAGATAGGGCGTTGGTGAGGAGATAGTTTACTTGGGAGTTTGGGAATCAAATTTGGTGTGGGTGCACTTGAAAATACTTCTGATCGATCCCTCACAGAAACTTAAAAAATTTAAATTTACATTTTTCAAGGGGGATCAAAAATATTTTGTCTCCGATTTTTCTATGAGGTTGTATGGGAGTTTTCATGGTAGCTGAACACGATACTGTATTTGCGATACAGCTTTTCGTTACCCAGTAATAAGCTTAAATTTTATGCTTATATGTACTGAACCAACAAAATTCTCGATCAAGAAATTGTTTTCAGATTCGTGTTCGTGTCTCTGAACTCTGTACAACTTAGCAAAATCGGAGACAAAAATCTTTTAGCACCCTTTGAAAAACTTGGAAATTTCGTTTCAAAAATTCATTTTTAATTGTTGACAGATCAATCAGAAATGTGTTCAAATGCACCTATACTAAATTTGAGCTCAATCGGATAGGTTTTGCGAAAACGTGGTGAGCTTATACGGAAGAATCAACTCCCTTCTGTTTCTTAATTATGCAACCAAATACGATTCACACGTTGAAGCATGCATATAAATGCTTTTTCATTAGCAATAAATTATGAAGGAAGAATTATAATGCAGAAATAATTTACTGCTGTGCTGTACTACGCAATAAAAGTTATTTCAACTAACAATTTATTATTATATATATGCAGTTTGAAACTTTATGTATAGACCTTTCACTTGCGCTAAAGTTAGTCTTATTATTAACTGTGAATGATTAATTAAGCAACAAGCCTATGTATTTATCTGTAGTGAAGTTAACCTGTCTTTGTTCAATTCATTATTTATCAAGATTATGCAGTAAATAATCTATGAGAAACTAATGTAACATTTGTGATAAATGCTTTGCTAATTTGTCTCTGATCCTGATGCTCTCTATTTGATAGTTTGATTTAATTTGCACTGTATGGTAGGTAGTTAGTTTACTGTTTCTTGTTATGCATACACATGTTCACAACAATAAGCGCCAGAATGTTTATTGTTCATCAAATTATAGACCAATAGGAAATAGATGAACAGCGGAATTTTGAGACAGTTTTAAAACCAGGGACCCGGTTTTTTGATTCAACAACTTTCCAGATTCAAGTGCTTCAGTTCAGTGTTCCAAGTTTATGTATTTTTCACTGATCTGATAGGGCTCAAATCTTGATAACCTTATCAAGGAAGTTTTCAGTGCTATATGCCGATAGTCTAATTAGTTTGCCTTGTTATTATCCTGAAGTTTGGTAATCCATTATTTGAGAACTGTCATTAGAATTCTACTTTGAACTTACCGAGTCCCATGTCAGCATCTACTACTGGCGTATCCCCTTTAAATTCTACTAACAGTGTAACTTTTTATCCGAGTAACTTCTTGTTTAGACTAAGCGTATTTGTTAAAGCAAGAGTACATAATAGAATAACAGTAGAAACTCTTAAACGATTACATTAAAAAATTTTAAAAAAGTTTTAAATTTTATTTTGGTAAGGGGGGACCAAGGGGAACCGAAAAATTTTTTGAGAAGACTTTTGCTGAAAACGCGCATACGGGGGTTTTCAGGGGTGCTGAGCACGAATCCGAAGTTCGTTTTTTGATAAAGCTTTTCGTTAGCTCAGGATAAGCTTAAATCTTAAGCTTATAACTGTAGCTTATTTTAAGCTAACGAAAAGCTTTATCGAAAAACGGATTTTGGATTCGTGCTCAGCACCCCTGAAAACCCCCGTATGCACGTTTTCAGCAAAAGTTTTTTCAAAACATTTTTCGGTTCCCCTTGGTCCCCCTTCCTTACCAAAATAAAATTTAAAATTTTTTAAAATTTTTTAAACTTTAAGAATTTTTGAATTTTTGAATTCAGCAGCCTCTAGTATGCACCCATACAAATTTCAAAGTTATTGGTCAAAAAAATCAAAAGTTATGGCTAGGGGGGAATTGCGCAAGAGACCCAGTTGTAGCACTGCTTGCTGTGCTCACAAAAATTTGTGAGGTTACTTGCAGGCGAAGCCCTCGTACAGGGCAGGGCACTCGCCTTTTAGTGTGCTTACACATTTCTGAGCTCACTCCTTCTGGCAGTGCTATAACTTCCACTTATCCGTTTTTGAGTGGTAATCGAAACAAACACAGTTAAATTTGTTTCTTCAAGGAATAAATATATCCCTATCCGACTACCTTCCCGTTGCTATTAGTTCGGTCAGGGAGTTTTCAAACTACACTCAGTTTAACAATATATACTTTCTCTCTTGAGTAGTTGCCGAAAATACAGCGATTACGCACACAAAGTCCCTTCACTTTGCAGGGAAAGGATTGTTTGACTAACGACCAAGTCCTAAAAGTTATACATAATTGAGAATTTTTGCTCTGAACTAACGTGATGGTAACCTATACCAATTTTATCAAATATGTATGAACATGTAATGACTTCTTCAGAATCATATCTCCCCATTTTCAAGGCGTTAGCTTTATCTCAGCTTAGTGTAAGCCTATTCAATTTTCAGTCATAAAGTCTATCATTTGCTGCAAACTACGTTGGATTACGTAACTCACAATTTCGACAGATTACATTGAGATGGAACGCGCATTCAAATTTTTGCGGTATAAACTGAGATTCTGGTCCGAATTCCTCAAGCACACGTACAACCGCTTCCCACAGTTAAAAATCAGTATTTTCCAGTAGTTTCTTTACTGAAGGAAGGGAGCTGCCCGAAAGGCCCGGCCCCGGTCGGATCTACGGGGGTTGAGTACGGAGCGCACGCTTAAGTTTTTCGGTTGGTCCAACAAACACGACAAAATCCACTGCCTAGGACAGTCCAATGTTTAATCCGCATGTATTTTATGACTGGTATTGAATTTTTCCCCTTATATATTCTTGATCAATTTTATTTTTATGAATCAAATTTCACCAAGATTTAATCAATTTTCATTTGTATGTATCAGCCTGGGTTGAAACATCTTAAGATTCTTTTGATTGAACACTTTTTGAGTGACGGAAACCTCGGCATTCCCACACTTAGTTTAGCTTAAAAAGGTATTATCCAATCCGCCTTTATGTTTTTAGTCCATTTTATTGACGTACGTAGAGTCGTAGACATTTAACATGTGAACAGACGCAGTGTTGTGTTTTCTTTCTGCCAGGGGTCAAAAGTCACTAACTACTAGCCTAGCCCTTAGCCTCTCTGTTTTCACAAAGTAGATATGTCATTGCCTTAGAGGTGCTACTCGTTAGCAGTTACCAAATTAAAACTGTCTTTCATTAATTAGATTATGGTGACTGCACCAACAAACTTATGGTGATTCTTAACTAAAATAAATGCAAATTGTGTGTACTTTGTACTTTATACAATTAATAAATTATTTTTAGTTAAGTGTTATGTTTTAATTAAAATGAAAGCAGCAAGTGATCAGTCTCTATTAAAGTGTGCTTCGGTGCTCACAAATGATAATTTACTGCTCCCCAGTTAGGAGGTATAATTCGGGACGGGATTTTCACCATTAGCCTTACGTAGCTCAGATTCTGCTTTTGGTTGCTACGAAGCCCATTGAGTTAGACTTTTCCAATTATTAGGTTACCAAACAATGGTCGGTTCTTTTTGCAGGGTTTCTTATCTATTTAGATAGGTGAGATTTATGTGAGTGCTGAAAATCACACGATAAACGTTGCATTAGATGACGAAATCAGGTTTTAAGCCATTCATTTGTGTCTCTGTTATATTCCTTTGCTTGCACTTTCGCCTTAAATTTCACAAAACGCAACCGCTAGTGGGCCCAGAGATAAAACGAAGCGTGACCACAACTTAATAAACGAATTGTTTGAAGTTTCAGTATTGTATCTCTGAGTGTTCGGGAAGGAAGAGATAAAACACCGGTCACCGACGTCTTAAGGTTTTTCATGCGTATGTAGTATGTACCTAAGCTTTCTCAGCTGAGTGTCAAGAGTACAAATAACTAGGTTAAGAGATAAGCCTGCTCTTACTCTTATCAGTGCAAAAACTATGCTCTGCTCGCTAACTGCTGATCCCCACCTTCGAAATCAGACCCTAGCGACTCCCCTACAAATCAGTACCTGGTCGAAATAGGGGGGGGGAGTACGCTCACTCGCTCCGCTCTATGCTTGTGTGTCAAACTCAAAATATAAGCTATCGTGCGCGAGTTTAAGTACTCTTGAACTGCGACAATCACCTGACCAATTTGTTGAACGAAAAACATAATATTTCATATTCAGTCAGAACAAAGTTTCATTAATTTAATAACTATTGGTGAGGCTACGAGGTAAAAAATTTATTATAAAAGACTACACATAGCCCTATTTCACTAAACAGTAAAGGTCGGATTAAACGGATTAAAAATCAACCAGATTAAAATTCTATAAGCTGTTTCTTTAATGCCGGATTACACGGATTAAAGTTAACTCATATAATACGATCACTTTAGTTTGACATAAATTTAGTTGGGGATTTACGGGCAGATGTCGATAAACAGGAGTTTCCGGTTTATGACCAAAAACAGGGAAAATCCGGATTCTGGAGGGAAGGTGAGCGACCCCCCTCCTGGGGGTGGGCACTGAGCTCCAGGCCTGGAGGATGACCCCCTAAACCACCCGAGCATATGTATCTTTTTAATCCTCAGATTAAACTAGTTTATTTTAACCCACGTAATCCCCCATTAAAGTTAAATTAAATTAAAGTTAAATAGCGATTAAAAATTTTAATGTTTTAGTCCGTTTAATCCGCGGAGCAGGGAAAGTATTAAATACCTGTTGAAACTACAGCGTGCGGATTAAACTGATTAAAATTGATATTTACAACAAGCGATTAAACTGCAGGATTCAAACTAAGCCACTAGAGTTTCAATCTGGGTTTGTATTAGTGAAATTGGATTCAGTTAAAATTTTAATCCTAAGCGCATTAAAAATGGGATTGTCTTCAAAACAAGGGACCTATGAGAGTTCCAAAAACAAAGCGGCGCAGGGAAATTAGGGGAATAGGAAGAGAGTTATGGCGACAGAGTCGTTTGATTGAAGGAAAATCGCTTCCCAGCAAGTCATCCACAAGGAGCAGAATAGGGGCTAAAAAGTGGAAAGTAAAAGTAGGATTAACTAAAAATCTCGAATCCTACATTTTGAACTTTTCTGATTTTATGCCAAATAAAAATATTTGCTAATTAATAACGTAGCAGTTGAATTTTTAGTAAATTTTTCAGTTAACAGGAGCATTTATTTAGTGAAAATTACCTTACGAACAAAGGACAGCGAAAGTTTTACTCCTAATACTCCTAAGAAATGTTACTTCGAATTCACGCAGGTCAAAAACCGTGACCCCACCTACACTTTATGCATTCTGTCATTTTGGTTCAATAGGTTTTTCCCAGGTTCACTTCGGGGTGGAACACCAACATCATATTGACTGTGACAGAAAAAGTTAAACGTTGTGTGTACATAATTATCTTGTGTTTCAGTGTTTGCTTAGAGCGGCCCTTGAAATCATTTAACCAGAATGTCTCTTTCATTACCAGTGGCTTTTCTAATGCTTTGGGCTGTGACATTTTCCTACGTTATCGATAATCCATACGGGGACATTAGGGAGGGTCGTCTTGTGTCGATGAAAAAGGACGTACCAGATATTCGATTCGGATATTACAAGAGGAAATTTTTCAAATGGGATGAAAAGCGAAACGAATTTTCTGTGCCCGGATTGAAGTATGGCCATTACAAACGAAGCATGCCTTCAGAAGAGGAGCGAGCCCGAATCGAAGAAGAAATATTGTCCAACAGTCGACTCTACTGAGGATAAAACGAATCTGTTTCTGTCATGGCAAGATCTTTGAATTGAAATTTGTAGATGTTTGTGTAATCTTACATGTTTTGTGTATAAACTACCCTGTGTCCAGTTGTAGAAATTTCATTATCAGAGCAGTTAGTCATTACGAAATTTTGGACCGGACTCAAAACAAGCAAATCATGCTGCTCAACAGTGTCTCAGCTGAAAGGAGTATACCTTTGTCGTGACGCATTCTGTGCCAACTTCTTCAGGTTTTTTGAAAACATTTAGAAAAGAAATTTTGATTTATAACCAAATTTATTTTTCCAAGGACACCAAGGTAGTGTTGGCCGTTAGCTTTTCGTTGGCCGTTGGCCGTTGGCCGTTTGTTGGCCATTGGCCGTTGACCGGCCAATTGGCCGTTGGCTTTTCGTTGGCCGTTTGGCCCGTCGTTGGCCTAGCTTAGACGTATGGATTTTCACATTTACGCTTGCAGAGAACTGGTTTTCTTGTGCAGTCACTAAATAACTAAATATTAATACAAACAAATATTAATGCTATTGCTTGTCGGAAAATTATCATTATTCAATAGAACTGGATGTTTGCCGGTTCAACCAAGAGTCTATAAAAGGATTATAAATTATTATTATTATTATTATTATTATTATTATTATTATTATTATTATTATTATTAATTTTATTATTAATTTTATTATTTTCCTATTATAAACTCTTGGTTCAAGCAACGGCTGGCCAACACTCGAGCAATGCGTAGGCCGTCGGCCGTCATCCGAAAATTTGCCGGACAATTGGCTCCAACCATTTAAAATAAAGAAAAAGAGCAAACTTTTAGCAATGTTTCGGGGTTTGCAGGAAAAATTCCCATCTAGGCTAGAAAACTGCACGTTGGCCGCCCGATGGCCGGTCATTGGCCGTGGCCGTCGGCCGTTGGCTGTTGGCCGGTCAACGCCGAAAGTCCGGCCAAGCCAATTGGGTTGGCCGACGAAAAATTTGGCCAACGCCGAACACTACACCAAAGAGGGAACCAGGTCACTGATCAGTTCGGAACCCTTTTTCGACCGACCCAATGGTCACACTGAGTCAAGACCTTCGACACAGTCCTGACCCGGTAGTGTTGTCACGTTGGAGAAAAATCAGGGCCGGACCGCGTATTTAGAAAATGCACATCTGCTACGCGCATTGGAAAGTGCACAGCGTCTACGCGCAGCGTTTTAGAAAGTGCACAGCGTCTACGCGCAACATTATGCAAGGCACATTTAGGAGCATGAAATAAGGATTTCTGAATGACGAAACTTAATCGATACTTTTATTTAAAACTGAAACAGGAGCATATACACGCACTACAGAACTTGAGCATTTTTCACAATTTATTACTTTTTCTGGTATACCTACAATGTTATATCTAATACAACTGTAGTTTTAGCAAAATAAGATAATTAAAAGTAAGGTATAATGTGAGATTTCAGTTTTGATTGTAACTGTAGACTTTTCAAATTTCATTAAATGCTATCTGGCTTCTGATTTCACCTTCCCAAGGATGTTGGAATTAAGGGATGTGCTCAAAAATTCAGCAGCAAAAATTTGTATCAAAAGCGTATATACGCTTTCCAGCAGCCTAGGTTTTTTCCTGTACGCCCCACTCCAGTTGGTCTTGCACCGGTTAGGAGTAGTGTCAGCTTGACGTTAATTTTGTAAATTTGTCTAGGGGTTAGCTGACGCCGAATAATTGTCTTTAACAATTACCGAGGCGTTTCGCAAGGATGGAGATTTGCCCATCACCGACTGTGTGATGAGCGCACCTCGGCAGCTCCACCCGAAGGCGGCCGCCCCTTAACTCTCGGTAAATTGTAGACATGAGGGGGGAAATAGCTACAGATTGCAACGGCCGGCACCAGAAAAGGATTTCACAAAAAATGTCTGGTCCCGCTGGACCACGAAGTTTGGAAGTGGGCATATACACATTACATCCACACAGGAAATACAACTCAGAGCAAATGTTAAAATGATTTTAGGTTTTATAATGATTCATGGCTGTGATCCTACGATGTAGAAGGCTTGGGGCTATTCTGATGGCAGCCTTTTGTAAAGGGCAGGATTCATTTTTTAGAATGGTGGGAAGTGGTAGCGGTCGAGATGCAGCATTGCAGATTAAGTGGAAGTTGTAGCCCATTTCAGTGTTCAGATTTTGTAATTATAACTGACAGCAGACAAAAAGTACTGATTCTTGCTGGAATTCTAATAAAGGTTGTAAGAAGGTTTTCCATAATGAAGGTAAAAACTGTGCGCTGTTTAGTTCACATCCCAGCCAAGGACACTGTAAACAATGTTAGAATACACTATTTGAAAATATTGAAGTTTAGGAACAACAACGTTGGCTGATCAGGGTGTCGCATGCAGCGTGAATTCTATTTTTGTTGCATTTTGGTATTTCACATTTTTTATAAATCTACGTCTAAAACGCGAAAACTTAGCTTCTGGAGCTCCGAAGATTAGAGAGCATATATTCCGTATTCTGGATTGGAGATATGGAATGTGGTCGCACTGCTTTTGCGGAAGATGAGTTGGTTTGTTGAATGAAGATAGCAGCAGGGTGCTGCGACACCAATTCAGGAGAATTTGTCGGAGGAACATCTTTAGTAGAGATAGGCTGAAGGATTATAAAACTGAACATCAATGGAGGCAGAAGTCGAATTGATAGATCATTTGGAAGGTTAAGGGTTAGATCAGTTGGCAATGATCAAGAGAAGGGATCAGGCGGAGGCTAAAGTTTTGAGGTTGCCCCGGAATTTGCACATGATACACAGGTTTGAGATCATTTGAATATGGGAACAAAGAAGGAAACAAAAAGGTCACTTAAGACCTTTAGAGGCGATCATAAAATGGTCTTATTTAATGAGTTTTTTCTAGTGTCAGCCTAAGTTTTTATACCGCCGGAGGCGGAATACTTGTTATACCGCTGGAGGCGGTATACTTGTAATGGGTTGACCCATCTGAATTCATATGTTTTGCATGTAAATTGCTTGGCGCGCAGGATTTCCGTCCTATCTTCAACACATGTCCCTGTTACGTAGGTTTTTTTGCCCAACAATTTTTCTACGATTTTGCAATTTTTAGAGCATCATTACATTCAATTTAGTTAATTTTCAATGCCCTGTAAATTGTTTGGCACACGATCACGCTCTGCCTTTTCTCATATTACCGAAAATCGGGCGTTATTTGCCTGTCACTTGATTGGCAGAGGTTTAACAGATCAATAAATAGCTAAAACTGATGTTATTTTTTCACAAGTTACCAAATAACTTTTATTTCAATACAAATAAACAAAACAATGGCAGGTATAGCGCAAACGGCGTCAGGAAAGGAGGGCAGCGGAAGAGGCGAGTCGTTCTTGTAGAGACGGACGAATGTATACAGCCAGCATATTTTTCGACTTCCACCGGCCGTGTTGCTGAATCAGATGGAGGGGGACGCCTGCCCTAGCAGCAGCAGTGGTACCGCCTATTCTGAGACTGTGAAGTGAAAACTGGCCCGAAATTTTCAATTCTTTTATGGATTGGGAAAATTGCAGCCGGGCTGCATTATAGGACATAGGTGTTGGAAGGATCCGAGAACCACGCAAGCGGGGAAAGAAAGGGCAAGTGCAAAGCTGATGGGAAGGTGGCAGCCGTGCGAGATACCGGCGCGTCAGCTCAATTGGGGAAAGTGGTCCAGATCCAGCCGCAATTGTAACTGTTTTACCATGGAGATGCTGGTCAGTTTTCGATCTGCGGATTGCTAGGGTGATGGAAATGTCATTGAAAGAGACATCCTGAAATTTCAGATTGAGTGCTTCGGAAATGCGAAGGAAACCATAGAACTGAAAAAGGAGTAGAACAGCGAAGCGGAGTGATGATAAGCTGTCGGCTTTAGACATATGGGCTAACAGGACAGACAGATGATTCGGAAGCAGAGGGTCACGACGTCGCGGCGTGCAACAACTGATGCGTTTTGCCGCCTCAAGAGACAACTTTCCTATGTGAGTGTCAGTAGGGGAGGGCAGTCCAGCGATGTGGTGGGCCCAAGCAATGGCACTATAAGCTATTGTGCACTGAGAAATCGAGTGTCGGTTAGCCAGATGCAAGAGATATGCTGTGAGACGAGGAGTAGGACATGGAATCCAATCAGCATTTCGCTGAGTTGCCCAAGTCTTAAATTTTTTCAGGGCATAGATGTATTGGCAGGTAGACGATGTAGCTTTTGCTGAGAGCAGAAAAGAAAATAGGGCGGAAGAATTGACCTCGTGAGAGTATATGCAAGAACCGAGCTGAGAATCGAACAGCTCTTGAAGGTCTGAAATAAAGAGAAGTGTTTAGTATATATTACTAGGGTGTGGGTGGGAGGGAGTGCAGGTGCTGCTCATACAGTATTCAGGGGAGCGAGTGGTCAGTACGAAGCCGTTTTGCGCTTGTGCGAAGAAAGCTGTCAGTGCGTACTAGTGTTCAAAGGAATATTCAAATTAGGAAAAGCCGTGCAATTATGCAGATGAGCTTGTCTTGAAATCTCAGTTATATTTTCACAAGTTACCAAATAACTTTTATTTCAATACAAATAAACAAAACAATGGCAGGTATAGTGCCCAAGAAAAAGTGCAAAAAGTTTTGAGGAAGCAAAGTCAAGACGGTAGGCGATAAACGGTGAGCGAGCGGTACAGGGGATAGGACCGCGACCAGACACAGCAGATGAGGAGAAGATACAGGAGGCTAATACAGGTGAAGGGTTCTTCTTTAAACCTATAATACAAGGCCAGAAGTAAGATGAAGGCCAGAAAGGGCAGATGAGCGTGCCGGTTGCTTTACTAGCTTTGAGATGTGTGAGAACACAAGGGATTAAAGGGACGGGTGGTACTAACCAATTATTTTCTGAAGCCCAGGAGATAGAAAAATCATCGACCATTTCGGTTCCGGGGTACCACACTTTAGAGTTGTACCTAGGTAACTTAGAGTTCTCTAAGCTAGCGAACCTGTCTATAGTGTGAGCACCCCAGCAGGAGTCCAAAAACTGAAACATTTGGTCCGAAACGGACCAATTATCCGTATCGTGTGAGCGACTGTAAAAAT
Source organism: Trissonchulus latispiculum (assembly GCA_030248195.1). Lineage (NCBI taxonomy): Eukaryota > Metazoa > Nematoda > Enoplea > Enoplida > Ironidae > Trissonchulus > Trissonchulus latispiculum. The sequence goes on from JASAND010009922.1 coordinate 24,891, forward strand.
CGGCAACAGTATTAAGGTGCCGCGGGATCCATTCGAGTTCTAGCCGTACTGAATGTTTAATGCACAGAGTAAAAATGCGAATCGCGATCATGTTTAAATGTGATTTAGAGCTGCCATTGCGGATGATACTACATACTGCGAAGTTATCAGTGAAAACTTTGACAGTTTTTTGAGATATTTCTGCGGCAAAGGAGGCCAGGCCAAATTCAACAGCTCGTAATTCACGGTAGGTAGACGATAATTGGGCTTCCATGACGTCAAAATTTAAGACCGTGGCAGAAAACGGTCGACCATGTAAAACAGCAGAACAACCAAGACTAGAAGCATCAGTGGTCACGAGAATTTCCGGAATTTCGTACTCCAACATTTTTACGGGGGAGAGCTTTAAGAGGTGGGTGTGCCAGAAAAGTAGTTCGAAAAGTTGCTCAGAACTGGGCTCAAAGTGTTTATCCCAAGATGGGGAACTTGCAATAGCAGAGTATAACGCTCTGGTCAACAATCTCGTAATGCCACCAAAGGCTAAAGAAAAGGATACAATTTTTCCGCACACTTTGGAGAGCTGCCTTGCGGAAACTGTTTTCTGTTTAAGAAGAACGGAAAGGTATTCATAGCAATCTTTCAAGCGAATTTCCGGAATTTCAAGAGAATATCGTTCAGTATTCAGTAACCAACCGAGATGTTTCAAGTGTTGGGTTGGTTCCCACCTACATTTTTCATTAAGAGTAAAACCGAGTTGCAAAAGATCTTGTTTACATATGAGGGCAGATTCAAGGGTGGACTGATAAGAGGAGCTTGTTATTAAAGCATCATCGAGATAGATGGATACGAGAATACACCGGGAACGCCAGTGAGCGATAACTGGCCGTAATAATTTTGTGAAAAGATATGGGCCGTAGGAGAGGCCAAACGGTAAAACTGTGAAAACATAATAAGCGTGGCGGGTTCTCAGAAATCCATGAAAAGCCAAGGTACTGTTGATATACATCTTTGACATCTAAATGGTAGTACCCAGATTTGAGGTCGAAGCTGCACATAAAATTTCCCTTATTTAAAAATTGAAGAGGCACTCTTATATCTTCTAATTTAAATTTAGGGGGACGAGTGAACTTGTTCACGTATCTCAGATCTAGAATTAGTCTCATTTTGCCACTGGACATGCGAGCTGACAGGGGACTAACTACTGTCGGAGGGTGGGATATCTGTTTAATAAAGCCGTTTTTGTGTAAGTCATTAATTGTTTGGTCAACAAAATCAAAGTGCTTAATTGCGGACCTGTTGTTCAAAAAGAATGCGGGAGGGGGAGTTTGCAAGAAGGGAATCGAAAACCCGTTCTTAACCATATCTAGAACGTACCAATCAGATGTAATCGCTTCCCATGCCTGAGAGTGCCTTTTCAAATTGCCTTTTATACCATTATATAAGGGAAGATTCTTACCTTGAAGGATGGGGCATATCTCCTTACTATTTGGCGGGGGCTCCACCACTGGCGGGATCCTGCGATTGCTTCCAGGGACACTCTCTGTACCAATGGCCGTATCTGCCGCATCCATTGCAAGCGTAGAAGTGGCGCGGGTCAGAAGGCGGTATTTTGGGAGGGTAGACACCACTGAGGAGTGGGCGTGGGGGGCCCGACGCTTGGGAGCGAGGCGCCATTTGGTATGAGCTGTAGGGAGAGAAATTGAATGAGCCATGGCGCCACGATGTGATTCCACACGTGGAGAATTTCCGGCGGTTTTCCATTTCAGTTTTAGCATCGTCGATTGCTTTTTGAATCCGTTCTACAGTTAAAAAGGGGAAAAGTCAAAATACAAAGATACAAAGTAATGGAATATGCTGAAGGCAGATATACAATGGAAATAGCAAGAGAAAGCAGAAAAAGAGATAAATTATATACTTGGAAGAAAGTAAGAGCTCAAATTAATCGATAGAAAAAACAAATTATTGGCTTACTGCTTTCGGCCTCGGTGTCGCCAATATCGGAAGCTCCTTGAAATTTTTTAACGGCAGTCCACCCACCTCTGTCAGCTATTTTGAGTATTTTCTGGCGATCCTTAATAATGGTCCGTGCTTTACCTGCAGATTCCAAAACGATATCACCGTCTACGGTACCATCAGCCTGAGAGACAGCAGTAGTAATCTTAACCAACTCTTTATCAATATTGTAGAGCAGGTCCGCTTGTTGTTGGAGTCCTTCTGACGTAAATCGAGGAGGAAGATCCTGTTGTGTAGTAGTGGCAGATTGGTTGGCAATAGCGGCTTGGATGAGACCGTGAATTTGTTCAGCGGTTAGACCAGCGGCAGGAGAGTGAGAAGTCGACATGAAGTGCGACAGGAAAGCATAAGCATAAGATGCAGATGCTGCTCATATATACAGTATTCAGTGGGAGCGAGTGGTCAGTACGAAGCCGTTTTGCGCTTGTGCGAAGAAAGCTGTCAGTGCGTACTAGTGTTCAAAGGAATATTCAAATTAGGAAAAGCCGTGCAATTATGCAGATGAGCTTGTCTTGAAATCTCAGTTACAATTTTCTTGTGCAAAGACTGATTTTGCGCTTGCACTGTATTTATTTCATTAGTTTTGCTTTGCTTCAGAATTTAGATAAAATAAATTGTTTAAAATAAACATAAATGATAACTTTCTCTCTTGCGGTTTACTCGATAAAATCGCTATAGTCAGAGTAGTGTAGTGGCTAGGGTGTCCGCTTGGCACTGTTCCGGACACAGATAGAATCCTTCTTCCGGTATAATTTTAGTTTCACAATTGGCAGTGGCAAATGGCAATAAAATACTCCCATGCTTTTGTCTCACAAACGGTAAATGTCGGGCAGTTGAAACTAGTCAAAAGCGCAGTTGAAACTAGTCAAAAGTTAACGTCACCGTACACTAGAACAGTATGATGAAAACAAACAAAACGTTGAGCACATAAATCCCAAACTCTACGGCGGTATTATTCCCCTTTTAAGGGGAAACTTGTTCAACATTGTACCGCTCTTTGCACATAGCAGCAATCATGCTAAATGAAGCTGGATACTGTAAGTTAAGCATATGTAAATTTAAGCTAGGAAACGTATCCAACTCGTCTCAAATAAAGCGTATGTGCGTTTTCCTTTTTGAGCACATCCCTAAAACAATTATTAATTTAAAGTGAAAGGAGTTAATCACGAATAATTACCCCCTTGTCAGTTCTTTCCTTAAAACACACCGGCGTAGATTTTCCACTGAAAATTTGCACCCGTTTCAGATTTCCAGCGGGAAGTGTTCACCAGTGTAAGCAATAGTGCAAATTTTACGTTATAAATTAAGCTTTTCTCATCATCATAGCAAATCATTTATGCTTGAAGTTAATATGATTACCCTGGTCTGTCAAAAACTTACAATAATGCTATTATTACATACGCTAGTTTGGTCCAAATATAATGCAGGGTTGAATTGAAATATGTAAAGAAGGTCGACTGAAAAATTTTAAGGCCATGGGTTATTCTGTTACTAGTAACTTACTACTTACTCATCCAATTGAAAGCCTTTAGTTACCGATTTAGCTTATTTTCACAGAATAGAAGAGAAAATCAGTTCTGCAATGAGTAATGACTATGTAATTAAGATTATTACTTTGAATTAATTGTTTTCTGCTCAAATTGAAAGGTACTACAATATAATACAGTATATAATGGCAGAGATTTAGCCTTCGCGCGCCATTCACAAAAGTGGGTCATATGAGTTAAATAATTACCGCGAGTCATGGGAGTGTGCCAAGTGAGTAAGGTCACGGATCAGGTGCGGGTCAAAAATTTTGACCCACTTCCAGCTCTGAACCTGAGTTTCTTGGTTTTGTGATTTGTATCAACTTCGCGTCCAGCTAAATTTGAGTTGCGTCCCGTTAAGAATTTTGCGTCCAGATAGAAATTTTATTTTAGTGTGTTTTTTAAACAAAAATAATTTTGTTTAAAAAATTGAGGAAATTTTTGGAAAATACAGAATAATTGGTACTGGAAACATTTAAAGTTTTTCTCTTAACACGTTCCCTCCCACAAAAATTTTGACCAATTTCCTAAAAAATACAATTAGCATTTTGACCTAATTTTGGCCATGGTGACTGTTTCATTTAAACAGATATTTTCAATTGTCTGATATCTATCTGATAAGCAAACAACACCTTGGACGTCATTTTACGTCTTACAAGTGTCTTAAATTTGTCCCTTTTATTTAGAAGCAACTATACTTAACACTGGGGTTCGGACGTAATTTTACGTCCGAGGAGTATTTTGATGAAATTCTTAAGACGTAAAATTACGTCACTGGGAGGGAACGTGTTAAAAAAGTGAATTTTCTCCTTAAATAATGCTGAGTCTACCTCACGTACCGTTAAAATTCTGTTGCGTCCGGATAAGAAAATTTGGGTTCACGACGCACGTCTGGACGCAAAAAACCCTGCTCTGACTGAACTAGAACTGAATTTATATGAGTATCCAAAAGGTTTTTTATTTTTGGGCATTACATTCATTTCTTTCGAATATTAAGGTCTTTGTAACTGTGACATAAGATATATCCTTCTATAATTAAACGAAATCTGTATGTCAGAGCATGCATGAATACCATACTGCAGTACATGCTACTAAACGTGTTATACATTAGTATACATTTTTACGTACAACTCTACAAAATAGTAAACAGCCAAACGTGCACAAGGGCTGTCTTTACGCATATAATCAATCAATGTATATATTGGACACTGCACACTATGGACTAAAGTCTGACCAAAAAATGTAGGGAGCGAAATTGTTTTGTTTATACTGAACTACCGGTACATTTTTGCTGCAGCAATGTATATATTTTCTGAATCGTCATGGCAAGAACTTTCTTTTGGTTGAAACAATTTTTTTTTAAAATTAAAATTCATCAAAAGAAGCCGATTTTTTAAGTTTTGAAAGATCAGTAGAAACCAGGAACTAGCCGTTCGGTGGAAAATTAGCCCATGTCCCAAACATACTGAATCCCGAATACCAGCTAATTTCGTCAAAAATTGCGATAGTTATTCAATTTTTTCGATTTTCAAAATCCTTTGATCTTTGCCGCTTTTCCAACTTTGACTGGCCATTACTCGCGGCTCACTCAATGCAAAAATTTTTTAATTGGGTTATTAGGACCGCTTACGTGTCCGCTTTCATGTGATATATGTGGTTTTTCAAAATTTGAAAATCGATTTTTTCGAAAAATACCACTTTTTGACCCAAAATTTTGAGAATGCGAATCCAGCAAAAGTGGGTAAAATAATATTAACTTTAAATTCTTAAAATTATTTTATTTATATTTATATTTTATTTTTATTATTTAAATTATTAAAATAATAATAACTTAACTTCTCTACCTGCCTAAATACTTGAGCTCTTTGATCTATCTACCTACCTAACCCCGGTTTTAATTTGATGTTTTCAGTTTTATGTTTTTATTCTTTTGATTTGTTCGTTTTTATATTTTATGCACACATTTTCAGTCAGATATACAATTAGCCCTGAAGAGGACTGTTGGGATAAGGGGAGCAGAGATGGGAGCGAACCTTGGATCCCAGGGTATGAGCAAGGTTGTCGATAAGTGGAATTTGTTTCTGGTCAACCATCCGAAGGTCTACCAAATCGGGTCCTTCTAAAACTCCCAAAAATGGAAATCCAAAGTTCCTTTAAACTTAAAAGTAGCTGCCCTTCCATCCTCGATAGCTGTTTCCTTGGTGAAGTAACTTGGCGCACTGTAGTCCCAAATTTTCACCTCATTACTGCGGGCGCACTGTAGTCCCAAATTTTCACCTCATTACTGCGAACACTGAAGCAACACCACCAATACATTTTCGAGAGAGCTTTCGAAACCGGCCGCTCGCGACGACAGCAGGAGTCAAACTGACAATCTCCCAACATTTCCCCTTTTTATATAGATGTTTTAGTTAGCTAATAGTTGTTTCGCTTATAATTTACGTTGACCGTTTGCACAAATTGGTGTTTAAATTTTTCATTTTTCTTAACTTCAACCTACCCAAGTTCTGGGTCACTCCTTCTTTTCACCAATCTTGCTCCGAGCGTATTTTTCGTTACATTTTACAAAGTTTTGTCTTAACTTTCCATACCGTGCCTTAACGTTCTACTTATCGTACCTTTGCACTCTGAGTCACTCCAGACCAGCTCCGAGACCCAAGAACTTTACTGTACTGGGTACTGGATTAGAACATTACTTTACTAATTGTGTGGGGTCTTGTATCTAAACAAACACTAACGTGAGTTAAGTCAAATTCCCGCTGTATGTGTTAAATTCACGCTTGTCGATGGGATTATAATATATATATATATATATATATATATATATATATATAATATATATATATATATATATATTGAAACTTTTGCGAGTATCTGAGCAACGTATTTCCGCACAATCCAAAGGTCG
>JASAND010009923.1:0-26876 GCA_030248195.1 Trissonchulus latispiculum
TGTCTTTTCCATTACATATACGCAATTATAAATCACAGTCTGGGCTAATTTAGGCATATTTTAGCACAAATTTGTCAATTTTCAAGCCCTATTTTCGGATACAAAAACTATTGACAGAATCTTTTGAGTATGTTTAATGTACTGCACATCGAAAAAGGAGCATTTTTAGCCAAAAAACTTGGGTACAGTTTAGGGTCCCCCTCCCCCAAATTTCGGATTTTGGTGGGGTCCCCCGAGCCAAATTTGGACCTTCTACTCCCCCCCCCCAACCCAAACAGGTGGTACACCTATGCTACTCCCCCCGAGTACCGAGCTCAGACCCCCCTCCCCCCCTAAAATGGAGTCCAAACTCCAAACAAGAGTGAAAATGCTAAATTTTGCAAAGATTTTTGCAACTTTTCAAAAATTTTCTGAAAAAATTGTCTAGAAACAGTTACAAACGCTTAAAAATAGGTTATAAAACACAATACGAGTGGTCTTTTATTAGATTTGTCGAAATAGTCGATTTTATGTCCAAAAAGGGCCATTTTTAGCTGAAAAAATTTGGGTACAGTTTTTTTGAAAACTTCCGATTTTTGAGACCCCCCAAGCCAGATTTGGACTTTTTACTCCCCCCCCCAACCCAAACAGGTGGTACACCTATGCCTATTAAGGTGCATTCGTAGTCGCAAACGCAGTGAGACGCGCGTCTACGCGCGTCGACGCCTCCGATTGTAACATTCTGTTTTAGCCGTTTAAAAATAATTGTAGCGTATTCATGCTCACGAACGCATGCAGATGCTTTCGTACGCGCGTCGACGCGCGTCTGCTTGCGTCTGGAACTATGAATGCACCTTAACACACGTATGGAGCCCTCCCCAGGTACACCTATGGTAGGGGTACCAAAAAAGTTTTGGTTAGTCTTTGTCTACCTCCTAAGTTAGAGCTTTAAAATTTAAAGTTTTGAATCCAAGTTCTTGACAAATGAATCACAAGTCTGTTCCTAACACACCCATGCTAAATCAAAGCTCAATCGATTGGTTCACTTGAAAATAAGTAGGATATACGTAATAATGCGCAGCAGAGTAACACCTCATAATTTATTATAACTTAATTTTAATTTGCAGCTACCGTACAGAGCTACACCCACACATACGGAAAACAACCAGCCGTTTATTTAGCAGAAGCAGAGCCCAGATCTAAAGATGCCCAGGCCTCCCGAATCGGATCACGAACCCGACTACTGCCTGCCGAATCCTCCTCAGAAAGTGACCAAGTTTAAGCCGACTTTCCACCTGGGGAACCAGCACTCAGCAGAACCAATTGCCAGTCCCAAAAGGAAACGAAAAATATTGAACGCCAAGTGAATGGAGACGAAACAGAACGCGAGCTGCCCGTCAGAAAGGAGAAGCATATACCGACTCCAAAGGTAGAGAATTAGCCGAGAAACAGCCATTACCAGCGAACTGCAGGTGTCACCACAAGTACAGTACCAAATTCACAGAGACGAAAGACTAGCCATATCCGGTCAATTCCATATCGAGTTAAATTTAACTCGTTTAACCCATTCGCGAAAAGGCCCTAGGTTGTTAATGGAATTATTATTGTTGGAGTTAGCAACTTTTGGAAACAATATTTTAAAAAAAGTTGGTAAGACAAATAACAAAAATCAAATTGGCCTTAAATATACACTTTGTCTAAGATTTGCTATTCACCGTTTTGCCGATTACATCTCTCAGCTTCGGAGTGATGGAAGATCTGAACATATGGCCAACAATAATGTTCCCTGGAAACTTGATTGCCATCTCATGAACATACTGAACCATAGACTGTTGCGCTTTGTAGAATGGTAGAATCATTACCTTCGGCGGATTTACGAGAACTTTATATATCTTAAAAATGTAATGTACAACTTTTGCCTTTCTTATGTCGTTTTAGTTTCGTCTTTTTTAAAAGACAACTTGCGAAAATTCTTAGCATACACAAACTATAAAGCAGGTGCAGTTATTTTGCTTTTCCTTGTTTCGCTGATATTCTCTTATTGTCAGTTGGTTAGTATTTACAGTTACTTATAAAAGAATAAAAAATAGTTATACTAACTACTTACATATCTAATTTGTCTCTTCCAAAGTTCTGACTTCAAAACAATTGAAAGAGCATTCTTTACATCTGTTAGACCAAGAGTACATAATAGATAAGAGTGTGACAGCTCGCAAGCTCTCTGTTATCAGCAGCAGGTACATGCTCTGCACGCTAACGGCTGACCCCATACACAAACGTGTATGCTCACTTCAAACGAATTTGGCCGCTATCTTAGCGTTCTAAAGCTCGAAGCAGACACAAATTAGACGCTCGCAGGCGTTGTGTTTTCGAGCTTTAACACGTAAAGATACGGCGAGTGAACGTACAGAAACCTGTACTGGGTACTGATTTGTGGGGGGGTCACTAGGTACACGTTTGTGTATGGGGTATGCCGTTAGCGTGCAGAGCATGTACCTGCAGCTGATAACAAAGAAGCTGCCAGCTGTCATACTCTTATCTATTATGTACTCTTGGTTAGACTGATGGTGAAAGAAAACGGCGGAGCTCCATCTCCTTCTTCCAAGATAGCAACAAAATTAACAAGAACATGATAGCCAACTGCATGCCTCATAGTGATCTGCCGTATTTTTGGATTATGCAGAAAGCTGTTTCCCTTTACCATGTTATGGTTGATGGATTCCAAACACTTATCCCAGTAGTCCGCCAGAAATTGTATTGATTCATCCGAAAATCTGTATTCTATTCTCTCTCTCCTGAAAAGTTAATCGTATATAAATTTCTGAGACTGCTGTAAAAAACGCTTTGTCTTTTACAAATTATATGACAACAGTATATGTAACTTTTTAATATAAAAATATATTGTTATTTTAATACAATTTATTCGCACCTAGCTCTATGTATTCCCCAAATCCTGGAAAACGCATCCAGTAAGCTGGTTTTCCCGAAAGAAGCAAACAGACGCTGACACGCTCCTTTCGAAACTTCTGTCTTGTAGTACTTCGTGAGAGCAGGAAAAACAAGTAACTTAAATATCAAAAAAGTACAACAGAACCTCTGTTCACAGTAACTACCAGGGGCCTATTTCATAAAACTACATTAGTTACATTACATTTCCTACATTAAAATGTAGCTACATTACATTTGCTACATTTTTGGGTTTCATAAACAAATGTAACCTTTACAATGTAATGTAACTACATTACATTTGGGAAATCCCTTTTGACGTCATTTTATCACGTTTTTCATTTGTGTTGCTACAATGTAACTACATTATAGCTACAATGTAATTACATTGTAATTACATTGGAAGTACATTGTAGTTACATTGTAGTTACATTGAAATACATTTTATTGTTCACTACGTAATGTATTATTTCCAACAGCTTCATATTTCTAATTAAAAATTATATAGCTGTTAGTACGCACAACAAAGAATGCATAGCTACATTACGTAAATAAAATAAATACTTCAATAAATAATTAAATCTAAATTTGTGAAAATTTCACTAATTTTTAGAAACATCGGGACAGTACAGATTTTGTAATAAAGTGTCATTTTGTGTATTGTAAAACTTTCTAATGTCTTCTTTACAATCGTAAAGTTCATTCATGGTTTAAAAAGTCCTTTCATTAGAGATATTAACGAGAAAAAGACCACTTTATCGTGGTCTTGACCACAATCAAAAATGTAGTTACAATACTTTTATGAAACTAAGATAATGTAACTACAATGTAGTTACATTTTCTGCCTATTCAAAACACTATGAGAACTACTACATTGTAATGTAACTTACATTGTAATGTATAAAATACAATGTAACTACATTGCATTGTAAGAATGTATATGAAACCGAATTTCAACTACATTGTTACATTGTAGTTACAATGCTACAAATGTAATGTATATGAAATAGGCCCCATTCCGCATGAAATAGCGATTATATGTAATGTAATAATTACACTTTTTAAAAGAAAAAAGCATTTAGAAAAGAAAACAAACAAATGATTTAGCATAACGTCAGTCAAATTGCACTGTTTGTTGTTCTTTTTTGTTTACCTTTCCCACAGGCCATCAGCTCCTGAAGCAGAGTGATAACACTTCAATAGTGCTTTTATGAGCGAGTCCACCCAAAACATGGAGAGATGCATCAACTGGAGCCTCATAATCACTATTCTTGAAAGCCGAGCTGCTTTGAAAGACTGACCACCACTGATTAATGCTGCATAAGGCATCCTGGTTCCCTCCAGCGCCTCCTTTGCTCAAGCTGTTGGCGGTGTTAAGAAATTCGTTACTCACAATAGCAATAGTTGGATCAACGTCTGCTTCTATTAGCTGAAATACATCATTGTAGTCTAATGTTTACGTCTAATGTCTATGTAAACGCAGTAAATATATCTCTTTTCTACATTGTATACAGTATATTTCACTATTTTCATAAATTAGTGAGGATACGTCCCGTGTCCTCTGTTTACCTTTTACGGATGTCTAACATATTCATTGTCGACAACAGCTATACTTCCACAGATGTCCTCTGGACTGTATTGACATTTCAGTTTTTCGTCAATAGTAATACCTCTAAATAATTCAAACAAATGTCGCTAGTAATTTTAAATTTTCCAAATCTAAGAAACTGTACGTAATTAGTGAAACGGATTTGGAACCTTTCGTTGATGCTTTTGGAGTCCTTGTATTGTTCCCGTTCCTAAGCATTTCGTATCATACCACTCTTTTCCCATAGCTTTTACAAGAACATCTCGGAAAAACAGCTGCATAGACTGAGTTTTTCCTGTACAAGAGCGCCCTACGAGGAATATCATTGTAGACAAATTGTCCTGTCGTCTGCTACTTGTCACTGGATCTTTGTAGGAAAGAATTCCGTCTAAAAAACGAGAGTTCTAACTAAACATTGATAAAGTTTAAAAATGAAGGTCACTTTATCTTTTTATTATTAAATTTACACTTTCATAGAAAAGAGTTCGAAAATTTACTATTAAGTATGCATGCTTAACTCACCCTGTACACTGAAAAGGCATAGAATGAGAAGACATCCTAGGATATAAGTAGTTGATAAAGAAAATGTAACAGAAACAGTAGCAAGGAAAGAAGCTACATTTCCATCTGTGAGGAGTAAATCCAGATGACAACGAATCTTTCGAAGATCAGCAAACAAGTGCTCCACTGTATAAGTGTCCAGACTGTCAATTGCGTTGTGTGTCTGTCGCAACGCCTTCGGCACTTGGTCCTATTAATATGATAGCAACCACTGATTGTGGGATAATTTTTATGCAGCAAAACTACAGAATGTAGTTTAAGAAAGAAAAATGGAAAATAATTTTAAATCTATAGTAGCGATGTAATTGTGTATCTCTGACTTGAAGATATGAATAAAGCTAACAAACCTATGAATAAAGAATGAATAATATAACCAACCCGTTGGTTAGCATTGGCTTTTTGTGTTTTAGATATTTCCATTAGACCTTTCCTCGTCTTCCTCCTCTATTCGCTTGATGAGCACTCAGCCAGGGGCTACTCTTTCCAATAAACTGTACTTCAATCTTATACGAATTGCCTAAAAACATTTCACTTTGTGTCTTTACTATAGGTTTGACTGACTTATAAGACTTATGACTTTATAAGCGCGACTATACGGATTCTGGATTCAAAGAAATCCGCATTGATCATGCAGCGCCATCTGTAGTCCCAGGCTTTTCAGCTGACCTACCTATTTCTGAGAAGAAGAAGCAGGTCGCGATGTCATTAATTGACTCTGGTATTGTTAATCAGATCTATCGTCCATTCTATGAGCAGCTGCCTACCAGTAGCTGAGTCATTGATCGTCTTCCTGAACCTGATGCAGGCGAGGAAAAGGAGGAAACTAGGTGCGGCCTAGTTTTCCTATTTCCTAATTCTGACAATCTTCTGTAAATAGCCTGTACATAGTCATTATCCTATCATTAACTGTACATAGTTTTGGACTATTTGCCAATTCGGAAATCTGTCCAATCGAACTGTACACTGGGTTGAGGGGGGTGGTGTAGTCGCGCCGAAGGAGCCAAGAACGGCCAAAAATTGGTTTTTTAATTTAAATTTTGCAAACTTTTTCAGAAATGTCCAAAATTTCGTCTGAAAGTGTTTATTATTGCGAGAAATACACGTTTTTAACGATATTGTGGACTTTCTGACTCATTATAGACCCTATTTTGTGCTTGGGAACATGTTGGCAATCAAGTTTTCGAGTTTAAAAACAATGTCATGTCAAAATTATATACTTCATAGTTGAATGTTTATTGGCATTAGAAACGGCTGAAAATGCGTTTTTGGGCAAAAAATAGAAAAATGTGTTGGGGGAGGGGGAGGGTCTGAGGGCCCCCCACAAAATTTGAGGAGGCCCCTCCCAAATCTCCGTTATATATACCTATGGACCATAGGTCAGGTGTGGTTGGCGAAATAAGTGGGAGTGGGGGTTTGTAAAAAGTAAGGTAAAAGGTAAAGGTAAAGGACCCCCGGAGAAACTCCTATCCTCATGCGAGAATATACAGGGCGTCGGTGCTCATCTCCGATTACAAGCCACTTGAGCCAGGAGTGCTACCTCTGATGATAGCTGCAACTGTGGAGGAGGGGCCAGCTCCTCAAGGCAGATGCCTACACAGTCTCCTGTTACCTTCCCACATAAGTGGTACCCATTTACCGACCAGTTAAGGATAGACAGCTGGGTTGGCTGGAGCCCACGGCGAACCGATATGTGCTTAGTCCCTTGCTCAAGGGGATTTGTGAAAGCCTTGTGGCAGCGGGGATTCGAACCACGGGCTATCGGATCCGAAGTCGAACGCCTTAACCACTCGGCTATTACGGCTTTTTGTAAAAAGTGGGGAGGGAGGGCTGGCAAAAAAGAGGGAGGGGTGGGGGGGGTCGAAAAAAGTCGATTTGGGGGGAGGGGTAAGAAAAATTTTCGAGGGGGGGGGGTCGGCGAAAAATCGGTTTTTCGTTAAAAGCATGAACATTTTTTCAATTTCCAGCTATTTTTAGCGATTTTTAAGGTAATTAAGCGAATTTTAGGAATTTTTCGCTAATTTTTTGAAAATTTTCGAATTTTCGGCTACAAATTTGCAAAAATTCTGGTAGGGGGTAGAAAAAATTTTTAGGGAGGGGTCGGCAACCCCTCTATTTCGGGGGAGGGGCATCGAGGGGGGGGGGGTTGGGGGGGAGTGTGCTGGTACAGAACTAGAACTGAAATTGTTGCAAAGCCGCCCGCGACAGTGGCGAAAGTTTAGCGATTATCGTAGAATATTGGCGATAAGTCATGAGTGACTATTCGCTACAATCGCGGATGTTTGGCGATGGTCGTAGAACATAAGCGAATTATCGCCAATTCTGAAGTAAAGTTGTCGTTAGTGAATTCGCGTCTTTTTAACGATCATCGCATTCTTTTGACACAATTCCCTAAAGTTATTTGCGAAAATCGTCAATGACTCACGACTGTCATCAAAAATTAGGGAAGTTTTAAGAAACTAGAGAACATTTTTAAAATATTACGGCGACAATTTCAGTTCTAATTTTGGCGATACTTCGCCAAATCTCTGCCATAATCCGCAAATTTTCGCGATTGTCGCCAGACGAATACTTTGCGGTCATGTCGCGAAAAGTTATTATTTTTTATGAATGTACTGTACTCCCCCAAAACTTTTCGACCCCTTTTGCCCATAGTTTCCTTTAGGGGGAGGGGGTTAGGGGATATATCCCTCCAAAATTTTTGACCGACTTTCCCCCACCCCCCAGATTTTTTGACTTATATACCCTCCCCCAACTTACCCCTGTAATGCTAGTAGATTGGCAACCGACTACTAAGCACTACGAGGTGGGTACTGCGCACAAGGAAACGGCAGAACCTGAGGAGATGCTGTTCCAGTCGACCCGTAGCAACAACCTCGCCTAAACTCTGGAACAACAGTGGCCCTAACTCAGAAATTATACAAAACAATTCACACAAAAGTACGCTCAACCTAGTCTCAGACTGCCAGATTTTATATCTACCTAACTGCCTACCGAACAATAAATCCTAAGACCTAATCTACAAGTATTTGGAGACCTTAATTTTAATTTTTAAAACCTAACTAAACAAATGTCGCACCAAGACAAAAATTCACAAGGTCATTAAAAATAATAAGCGAGTACACAAAACTACACTTTAGCAAACTTTCAAATTTCACAACTTACTACGTTACCCAACAGGAAAACAAGACAGACAGGTAGCAGACCATAAATTTCCAGCAAAAATCCAAATCACATAAATACAATAAATAGTGAGAAGGGTTGATCTGGCCGGAACGACCAGATCGGGGGACGGTTATATATAAAGACAGAGGAAATCCGAGCAGTACACAGGCAGGCAGTAAAAGAAAACAGAGACTAGGGATCCTAGACAAATGGGGCCGTAGCAAAAGAAAATCAAGGGGAAAAACTTGCGTATATAAAAAGTACGTATATTTAGAACTCTACTCAAACCCAACCACTCGCCATGAAAGAAAAACTTATAACTGACTACTTTTTGTTCTTGCGTCAGACCACCCCCCTAAGTAGCCAATAAGATGAGAGTATTGATTTTTGCAAGAGGCCTGGAGACTTTTGATTGGATAAAGGTTCCTATCTAGTTTTGCTACTAGGACAGCGCCGCCTAGCGGCTGAATAAAAACACGTTATTAAAAACCAGTTTAGGGACATAAACACAAGAATTTCACACATAAAATTTCTACCACTTTCTAAAAATACATATACGTATTAATACACTACTAACACCTTTCAGACACACCCACCCATTACACCCCCCCCCCTTCCCAAACCCATAGGTGTAACGGGGATTTGGGTTGCGGGGGCCCCCTCCCCCGGAATTTGGGGGGGGGGGCTCCCCCGCAATGTTGGGGCCCCCCTTTTTAGACCCCCCGCCCCAAACCCTCCCCACGACCCCCCCCCAACCCCCCCTACATATGTCAAAAAACATTCAACTATGAAGTAATTTTGACATTAGAAGGAGTTTTACTTTTAAACTCGAAAACTTGATTGCCAACATGTTTCTAAGTCTAAGATAGGTCAGTACTGAGCCAGAAAGTCCATAAAACCGTTAAAAACTTGTATTTCTAGCAATACATAGGTGTGCCACCTGTTTGGGTTGGGGGGGGGAGTAAAAAGTCCAAATCTGGCTTGGGGGGTGTTCAAAACTCGGAAATTTTCGAAAAAACTGTATCCAAATTTTTTAGCTAAAAATAGCCCTTTTTGGACATAAAATCTGCTATTTTCAACATAAATCTACTCAAAAAATTGGCATTTTATTTCTTGTTTGGAACCCATTTTAGGTAGGGGGGGAGCGGGTGAAAAATTTTGCAGAATTTACCCTAAAAATATATACCCAACTTTGGCCAGTTTGTAGCGCCTTCGGCGCGACTACCCTCCCCTCCAGTGGGGGGGGGCGGGGCCTCCCAAAATTGGTTTTGGGGGGAGGGTTGTAAAAATGGGTGGGGGGATACCCCCCCCCCCAGTTACACCTATGCCCGAACTCCCCCCAACGATTTTTGGACCCAAAAATTTAGCTATATACTGGCTTATTTTTAGGCCAAAATTTATGGGGGGGGGGCTTTATGGGGGGACTCGAAGTTGGCCCATGGCTCACTAAAGGTGGGGGCATATTTTTGGAAAAATGCCAAAAAATGCCAAACATCGCTAAAAAAGACTAATTTTAGGTGTTTTTTACGCTAAAATAGTGAAAATTTCGTTAACAATCCGGCGAAGCCGGAAAATTTTTCGAAAATTTAGGGTAAATGGTAAAAATTGACAATTTTTTGGGTTACGTGGGGGTTAGGGGGGGTCGAAATTTATATGGGGGGGAAGTAGCCGAATGGAAGGCGCCCCTCCATCCCCCCCCGCCCCCAGTAAAAATAAGTCAGTATATAAATTTGGCCGAAAAATGGTCAAATCGTCAAAAGTTTTCTAAAATCGCTTTAAAACGGTGCAAAAACGCCTAAAACGTTAAAAACAAGCCTTATTTTGATGAAAAGAGGGCTGAATTACAGAAAATTTTGTATTCTTTGGCCATTTTGCGAAATTTCTGAGGTCCGAATTCTGGGCGGGGTGGGGTTGGGGGTACCCCAGGGGGGGTTTGGGGGTTCCGACCCTCCCCGGAAATTTTTGGGGAGAAAGCAAAAATTGAGCTATTTTTAGTTCATATAAAATTAAAAATTATGATTAAAATTATAGAGCGCGCCTGCAGCGCTTTTCTATCTGGATTTTTATAATTTTTCTCGCCTGCGGCGCTTTTCTATCTCGGTTCTTAAAGTTTTTCTCGTCTGCGGCGCTTTTCTATCTCGATTTTTATAATTTTTCTCGGCTGCGGCGCTTGTCTAACCCAGTTATTACAATTTTTCTCGCCTGCGGCGCTTTTCTATCTCGATTTTTATGATTTTTCTCGACTGCGGCACTTTTCTAACTGAATTTTTAAAATCTTTCGGGCCTTCGACGCCTTTATAACTGAATTTAAAAATTTTCTCGACTGCGGCGCTATATATTATGTATTACGTAATATCTTTTACAACGTCTTGTCGCCTGCGGCGCTTTTTACCTCAATTTTTCGCGCCTGCTTCGCTTTTCTATTTTTTCGTCTCCATTTTACTGAATATCCGCGCCTGCGGCACTATTCTATCTCGATTTTAAGAATTTAAAATTTTAACAATGCGCCTGGCAGAGCTTTTTATTCAAATCTTTTCAAGCTTTTCAATTCAAATTTTGCCATTATCTGGGCTTATTCTAGGCAATTTTTCTTGGGGGGGGGCCTCGGGGGGCGAGTCATTTGGAGGGGGGGTGAAAATTTTTCAAAATTTTTCTAAAACCATGCTAAAATAAACATCTAAAAATTGCGCTATTTTTGTAGTAATCGCCAAAAATCAACGGATTTAGTGCTTAAATAGGCTAAAATCGACTAAAAATCTCCGGCGAAGCCGGAACATTTTTGCAAATTTGGCCTTCTGAGCGATTGTTTCAGGGCAAAAGTTGATACCAAAAGGGACACCCACTTTTCTTGGGGGGGGGCGTTTTTAGGGGGAAGGGTGTTTATGGGGGGCCCCGTAGAATAAGCCCAGAATGTCACAGAATTTCTCAACTTGTATTGAAATCTTTTTAAAGATTTCCATTACGGCTTTTTTTCAAAATTTCAAAAAATTTCTCAACTTCTGGGGGGCTCCGCCCCCCGGACCCCCCGCGTCGGCTGGCGACTAGTTCTAAATCTCTCCAGTTTTGCTGCTCGCAAAATAAACTCTTTGTTGAAAACATTGAAAACGTTTGAAAACCGCCCCCCCCCAAGCGTAAACATGTCAGGCGAAAGCAAAAAATTTTTTCCGGCTCGACCCCCTACTTTTCAAAATCCTGGGGTATCCCCATCACATTTCGGAGGTCAGCCAAGATTTACCCCCCAGACCCAAAGTTCAGGGGAATCTATACCTTTGCCCCCCAAATTTTCGATATCCCCTCCCCCAACATTCGGCTACTCCCACCCAACCCCGTCCCGGCCCTTTTTGAAGTCAAAATGGTCATTTTTTGAAAAAGTTTTCTCAAGTTTTGCTTACAATCGCTTTAAAACCGCGTATATACATAAACACCCAAAACTGTCAAAACAAGCCTTGTTTTCACGGAAAAAGCGTTAAATACAAAAAATTTTGCATTTTAAGTTCCATTTTTTGGATTTCGTGAGGTCCAAATTTTGGGGGGTATGTACCCCGTCAGACTTCGTGGGTCGACCACCAAATTTCCAGAGCTTACCCCCCCCCTCCCCCAACCATAGGATAACATGGGGGATGATGGGGAGTGCAGTCTTCTCCCAGACCGACAAAAACGGGTAGATCCCTCAGCGAAAAGGAAAAAAGGGCAGACCCTATCGTCCAGACAAGAAAAAAGGTTTTGCTTTTTTAAGCCATTTTTTGGATTTCCTGAGGTCCGAATTTGGGGGAGGGGCTGCGGCCTGCGGGTATATGCTCCCCAACAACACATTTAAATTTCTATATACTCGACCACTAAATTTCCAAAGGTTACCCCCCAGCCCCATGTAACCATTGAAATTTTTAAAAAATAGTATATAATGTAAATTTTAAAAAATATTTAAATAGAAAATTTTTAACGTTATGAAAAATCCGTAATGAAACCCTTCGAAAAGGTTTGAAGAAAATGTCGAGAACTTTTTAGACAATGACATTATGTTTAATTAAGAAATCCGTAATGGAAACCTACAGCACACTCATTTAAAATAGAACCATTTCGTGACAAGTCGCCAATTATTCACACATCTGCCGCCGATAATTCCAGAAATTTGGCGACGAGAATCTCGGATGTTTGACGATTGTCGTGGAACACTAGGGAAACTAGCGATATTTCGTTAATTTTTCACGACAATCGTTAAACGTCCGCAATTGTCGCGAATATTTTACACGACTTATCGCAATATTCTACGATAAATTGCGGTATCTACGATAGATTGTCACCGGTCGAATAATTGGCGACATGTCGCGAAATGCTCCTGTTTTTAAATGAATGTACTGTATGCACTGGGTTTATTTTAGGCAAAAATAAGTGGGGGGGACGCCCCCCCACTAGTGGGGGGAAATAAAATGGACCAAAAATGCTAAAAATGCTGTATAAACAACCTGTTTTCCACATACACTGCTATAACTATGCTTAAAAGTGCACAAAAATCAAGTTTTAGCACCAAAAAAGGCGATTTTTGATCAAAAATTTCCGGCGAAGCCGGAGAAATTTTGAAAATTTTGACCAAAAATCCTAACAATTTGGCAATTTCTGGGCACCTTAGGGTGAATGGGGGGAAGCCCAAAAAAGTGGGGGGGCGCCCCCCGCCCCCCCCCCAGTAAAATAAACCCAAATGCATGGAAACCAATGGTAAAAGCCATGCATCTTTATGTTTTAAAAAATTTTAAAATTGAGATATATATATATATATATACAAGTAACAAAAATGCTCCGCACAAAAGGGGATAATATGTGTGTTGGGCCTATGTCTGTCGTTTAAATTCCGGTTGAGAAAGCAAGTATATAAATCCGACACAGCAAGTTTGGGTGGGTGGTTCTATGGCGAAAGTTGTTCAGTTCGATGCGGGCCTTCATTTGACTCGAAATTTGACCACTTTTGAAAATTTTAATTATTGACCCAAAATCGCCTAAGTCCCCACCCCACCCCACCACAGCCCTCTACAGCCACTTTAGGTACGCACTTCTATGACAAAAGTTGCTCAGTTCGATGCGGGCCTTCATTTGGTACCAAATTTGACCACTTTTGAAAATTTTAATTTTTGGCCCAAAATCGCCTAAGTCCCCTCCCCACCCCACCACAGCCCTCTACAGCCACTTTAGGTACGCACTTCTATGACAAAAGTTGCTCAGTTCGATGCGGGCTTTCATTTGGTACCAAATTTGACCACTTTTGAAAAATTTTATTTTTGACCCAAAATTACCTAAGTCCCCACCCCCACCCTACCACAGCACTCTACAGCCACTTTGAGCATGCAATTCTAGGACAAAAGTTGTTGAATACACAGCGAGAAATTTCGATTTTTCATTTTTCGAATTTTCATTATTTTTGACCGACCACTGTGGTCGCATGGGAAGTGATAGAGAAACGAGACTTAGCTATTTAGTTAGTTCAATATATGTAGTTTCTGAATATAAAAAGAAATCGGCTCCAGCTCTTAACGTTCGAGCTGCGCAGCGACCACAAAAATGGTCACTTTTCGCTCTGAGCCGACTTTGCGGCGGCGCTGTGGCGCACCTGCGGCGCAAAAAAAGTAGCGATTCTTAAATGGCGCATGGGGTACTACCAGACCCTATACCCCTTTAGGTCCGGCCTCCGCTGCAGATTACGTGAAAGAGGCGGAAAGTCAGGACAATACGACCATTAAATAGGAGAAACCGGAAAAAAAACATCGCCGCCATAACCGGTCCGGGGCGCAACTTTTTAACGGAAAGTGATACGGGGCTGAAACTTCGCACACATACTAAACTCGATGTGCTCTACAATTTGCGCATGAAATCTGCGCAGGATTTTGCGCAGCCTCTGCGCAGCTTATTTTACGGTGTCTCCAGGGACTTTTGACACATATTATAGGGGTCGCTGCCGCGACCCCTATGATAAGCTCTGGCAGTGAAAACATTAAAAAAACTGAGGTAGAAAACGCGATAATTTAAAAATATTGAGTTGATGAAGTGAGTTGGAAAAGCTGCGCTGTGGACTCCCGCGGGGTATATACGTAGTTCTCCGGCGCCTCGTGCGTAGTCCTTCATTTTGCCTTGCGTTGTGCGTGGGTCCGGCTGCAACATTGTAGGCAGATTGTAGACTGTGCCGACCGGTGTAGCAGGTGTACCAGGCTTCAGTTTGCCCCCTGCGAGACTCCCCCACCCAACCCACCAGAAGGCCAGATCCTCTTTCCACCCATACCCGACCTTGACTACTCCCCTCAAGGCGAGCCCAGACCCCTCTCCCTATGTGGGACAACAAACCGAACGAATGTAAGATTTTTGCAATTTCTAGTAAAGTTTCGAAGAAAATTTGAAAAAATTGGCTAGAAATTAACGCTACAAATAGGTTTTAAAACGCAATATAAGCAGTTTTTGATTATAGCAAGGTTAACAAAAAAAATCAAAATTTGGTTTTTTGGCTGGAACTTTCGCAAAACTAAACCAAATCGATTACTTTGAGGACCCATGGATAGGTCTTGGGCTAAGCTTTAAACCACCCCAGTTTCGCTGCTCTACCACCTACCAGTAAGTTTCAGTAGGCGAAAGTTTGTGATTTTTTTGTTAACGGTTTCACAAAAAAAAATCACTCGTTAACAAAAAAAATCAGTGGCGGATCGGATCCCAGAGAGCAGCTAGCAATGTTTTCTCATCAGTTTTGGATAGAGCGCATTAAATAACGTATTTAGAACCCAAAACCACCAACCTGGTGTTCGAACTCGGGCAACTGACCCCGCCGAAGTCTTAGTGGTCACTGATGGGCCCCGGCAGGGTCTAGTATGAAGTCTGGTGGCTATAAAATGCCGTTTTAAAGGCTAAAATGTTGTTTTTTCGTGTTTGTGAGTGATTATAACTTATTTCCAGCCGTTTTGGCAGAGAAACTTAGGACTTCGTATGTTGGTGGTATATGACCCACGGTCACGTGACCCCTGCCGGACCCTTCCGGACCCTCCAGGTACCAACTGGGCAGTCAGAAGTGGCTACAAACTTGTCCTAGGGGGTTTTCTAGTGCGCAGAATTCAAATCTGGCATTAGTTTTTAGGTAACTGTAGTCTACTACTGACTTCTGGAATCACGTTTACCGCCGGACGGTTCAGGCCAGGCTGGTTACCAGGTTGGACTTCCAGAAGTGTCAGGCAACCTCAAAAACAACGGCTATAAGGGTTTTCGAGGTCGCTGAGCTCGAATTTGGCGTTAGTTTTGCTCTAGCTACTGTTCTGACTTCAGTAACAAAATATGAAAATGATTTTTTATTTGTTAAAATTTTAACAAAAAAAATCACCCACCCCAAGACGGCTCAGAGGTCCGACCGGGAACTTCTATATATGTATCGATAGCGCACAGTCAGGACATGTCATATGTACAGTATGGGTTGTCTAGGGTTTTCCCTTAGTAAATAGCAGCCGAAATTCGAACTTCGGTCATGAACGTTTTTGAGGTCACTTTTGGGTACCCTCACTTAAGGTGCTGGTATCGTTTTGTGCAGTGCTTTTGTGCGTATTTTTTGAAACGCCATAAGTTTCGCAATTTTGTGAGTTGGAAAGAGCTTTATACATCATTTTAAAGCTTATAATTTGCAGATTCTCATGAGAGCACGAAACTAGTAAAAATCCGGAAAAAATAGCTAAAATTTTCTGGCATACTGACATCTCACAGGCTGAATATAGACCAAAAATTTTTGAACATCGATTTCTCAAAACTGTGGAATCGGCCAAAATTTTTTCTTGTGCTGTCCTATAAAGGACATGTGGGCCGAGGGACATTTTTTTGGATTTGGCTCAGCAGGTCTTAACAGTCAAGAAAATCCATTAAATGTGCGATGACACGAAATTTCGCAACTTTGCATTGAGTTTTCTCGCAACTGGAGACGTTTTAGCTCAAACCAAGAAAAATGTCCCTCCGCAATAGTGCGAATTCTCATTCTGCCAAAAATCACTCGAATCCATTGGGTAGTTTTTGAGAAATCGATGTTCAAAACAAAATAATCGCAGTTTTGCCAAAATGGTTTTTCGGCCTAATCTCTAGCTTAGAGCAACAAACTCCGGCTAATAGGCATTGATAAAATGTGCAATGAGACTGTGTATCGATCGAGTATAAATAAACCAAAATTGTCCGTACGATTTGGCAGTAATTTTGAAAAAACTGATTTTCTCGAAAACGGCCATTTTTGGACCCCAAAAATCGTTTTTTGCTTATACTGACTTAACCACTAGAGATAGCTCAAAAGTTGTGAAAGCAAAAATGTTCATTTTTGTGCCCTCTTTCCAGCCATACCAACCAATCTGGTGTCTCGACTATGTGCTGAGAGAATAATGGCAAAAACCAGAAATTTCTTATCTTTGCAACTAAAAATGCGGGACTGGTCCCAGAATGTTAAAGAGCACCGAAATAGTATATTTGAAAAGTTTCATCCACTTTCATAAAGAATTAAAGCCTATAGGGTCAAATTTACACAAAGCGATACCAGCACCTTAAAGGTCTGCCCTGAACGCATGGAGAGGGCCTAGGGGCTCAAACTCACAGGCTGTAATGTCGAGATGTGTGGCTATCACCATGCAAAAAATTGGGTCTCTGCGACTTTCCTGTGAGTCAGGGTGGGGTGATTTTTTTTTGTTAAAATTTCGGGTGATTTTTTTTTGTTAACCTTGCTATAGATTTATGTCGATAATAATATATGTATATATATACGTATATAAAATATGTCTAAAACAGGCCGTTCTTGGCTGAACAAATTTCGGGTACAGCTTTCGGTAAAAGTATCTATATAAGTTTTGAGACCCTCAAGCCAAATTTGGAACTACAACCCTTCCCCCCTTAACCCCGAAAGGTAGTACACCTATGTGCTGGAAGGGGACAATTTTAAATTTTTACACCGAACGAAATATTTATTCATCAAATTTTCCTTTGGTCAACTCAGAAGGAGGGATTTCAACACCCAAACCCTTCCCTAGATACGCCCATGAATTTTTGATGATCTTTTTTGCAGGTATATACCACTTTTTGGCCACACAGCTCTAAAATGGCTCTGAGCATTCCCAAAGTAGGATTTTCACGTATGCTGAAGGATGGTGCGCGGGTACGTAAAGTTCTGTTTATAATTTGTGACATCACAAATTTTAAGATGACACTGTTTACGTAGCTCACGGAGGCAAGGTTTGTCTGGGGGAGGGGGAGTGTGGGGAAGTCTCGGTCTCGCCCTAAAGCCGAGGCTTGGCCAGTCTCGGTTTCGCTCACCCAAAAGTCTCGGTCTCGGACCGAGACCGGAAATTTTTTGAAAATATAAAATTTCAGATAAAATTTTAGATTAATGGTGAGAGCTCTCACGAATGGCAAGATGAGTCCGTGCAAGCTTTGTATCATATGATTTCCGTGTTTGCGGACAGTGATTTGTAGGAATCAGATATATAATCCTTCAAAAAATTTGGTAAATTTTTAATTATATTAGAATTTGGTACAACTTCACATTTTAATATAACCACAAAAATTCATTAGAAAATTTTAAAGAAATAATTTAAAATTCTGATTCTTCTACTAGTCACAGTCCGGAAACATAGAAATAATATGATATTAGCTAGGGCGGATTCGTTTTGCCGGATCCGTTGACCCGAAGATGGATCTTCACACCGCGCATGGTCCGTGTGGAATCCTTGTGCTCGGTGTTTCTGCTAACCGAGGCATATATATTTGGAAATGAAGGCGACAGCTTTATCTCTGTCAGTGATCAGGGTCTTGTTTCCTCTGTTCGGTGCTTCGCCACTGGAAACTTCGGACATCCCGTCGTTTGCCCGGATTCTGCGCATAACCTTTGATGTGTCTGACCTGAGACTGAGGCAACTGGCAAATTCCTGCCAATTCTTCTTTGCCGTTGAGATCATGGTCTTCATTTTCCTGGTTTCACTCACCCACATTTGCCTGTGGGTGTTATCTAGGACAGCAGTTTTCCTCAGATTCTGGCACTTTTTGGTTTGTTCCGTTAGTTCTGGCGTCAACCAAGTTGTCGCGCTCCGCCGGTGGGACAGTGGGATAGCGACCCTGGCAGCAGTAAGCAGCGACTTCGTGATTGCTATGGACCGAGCAGTCGTCGCTGTTTGGCGGGCTCAGGGAGAGCTGGTCGTCCAGGACACGCCTGAAGCGGCCCCACTCCGCCTTCCTGTAGTCTGGGCGGTGTGGCGGCGATTTATGGTTGTTATTTTATTTAGGTGTCACAGTGATATCGAGGCCCGGGGTTCGGTTCGACGTCGCAAGCCATAAGCTGGAGCTGGGCGAAGTAGGCTGGCTTACCTCGCCCAGCCAGGAAAAACCCGGCTGGGTTTTCTTTAGTGGTGGGGGGGGTGGGGGGACCCCCCACATTTTGGGTTCCCCCCACTCGTTCCCCCCCACTTTTTTGGCCCCCCCCCCACTCACTATAAGGTGTCCAGAAAATGCCAAATTTATAGGATTTTTGGTCAAAATTTTCAAAAATTTTCCGGCTTCGCCGGAATTTTTTGGTTAAAAATCGTCTATTTTGGTACTAAGTCTTGATTTTTGAGCACTTTTTAGTTTAGATGTAGCAGTATACGTAGAAAACACGCAATTGTTACCGCATTTTTAGCCCATTTTATTCCCCCCCACTTTTGGTCTTCCTTCCCCACAAGTGGGTCGATCCGCCCCACTTCCCCCCCCACTCTTTTGGCCTAGAGAAAACCCAGCCCGGCAGTATGAGACCAAGGGCAGGCCGTCCCGGAATAGGGGCCCAAGAGGGGGTCGGGCTTCTGAATGGGGCAGCCCAAAGTTGGATCCATTTTGTTGGACCACCGGCTTCTGATGGTCACGAAATGTGAGGAAGCTAAAGAAAAGAGACCAATTCAGGCTTAAAAGAAACGTCTTCCCGAGGGCTATATTTTATGAAATCTTTTAGTGATCAGGTAAGCTCAGGATTTTGAGAAAAGTGTACATATTGTCTGATTTTCGTCAAAATTTTCAAGTTTGGATGCTGTATTTCTCTCGAACGGAAAGACAAAACGCGAAATCATGAAAAAATTGCCCTCGGCAATTGTCCCGAAAATGCGTGTCTAAAGCCGTTTTCTGATTGGTTGCATGAGTTGAGAGAAATCCGTGTTCAAAACAATCTGATTGCGATTTTCAAAATTTCATTTTCGTTGCTGTGCGTAACTAAGCACAGATGCTGCAGAGAGCTCTCCGTTGGGCATAACATGTGCTTTAGGACTGCAAATACGAGCAATACTTGACCGACTGTTGAAAAGCGCTGTTGAAACTGTCAAAATCTTGCAATATTTGATTTTTCGAAAAATGGCCAGTTTTTGACCTCGAACATCAATTTTCGCTGTTATCTCTTAAACCGTAAGGAATCGAAGAATATATACTCTCAAGAGCAAAGTTGTATATAGGTCTTGGTGAGAGGATTCGAATGATTATAAGCTCGTCCGTGTAGAGCACCCACAGTGCAAGTTAATGGCGGATCAAAGCAAATTTCTCCAAAACTCAAATTTTCACGCCGCGACTTTTCTAAAATCTTTTCTAAGCTAAATCATAATTGTAACAAATTTGAATGAATTTTAACCATTGCACTTTTAAAGCACACGAACCCGAACCAGCACCTTAAGCTTAAAATGGCTAGTCTCGGTCTCGCCACAAAGCCAAGACTTGGCAGTGTCGGTCTCGGTACCCTGGCGTCGGTCTCGGTGAAATTTTTGTCTCGCCCAACCCTGCCCGGAGGATTTGAAAGACATATATAATTTATGTAGTCCCAAGCCGAAAAACTTCCAAGATTGAGCTGCTGTAAGAGGCTGCGTATAATTTAATAACCTATATTTCTATCTTTTTTACTGATTGTATTGATTTGTAATTCGACGAGGTTAGCACAATTATATGAATTTAAAGAGAGGCGTAGCAGGGTATTTTTTACCGGGGGGGCGGGGGACTCCATGAAAAAGCCTTCCCCCGAAATCACCCCCCGTCCCGGGATTTTTGCTTTACCCCCCTGGATTTTGGGCCCCCCAAATTTTTGCCAAAAACATGCAAATTTTCAAAAAATTTTTTATAAAAATTACTATTTTTAGCTTAAATCCTGGGGCATTTTTGAGAACTTTTTGTCTTTTACGTGTAAAATACGCCAAAAATACCAATTTTAAGATCATTTTTTCAAAAAATCTCCCCCCGAAAATTTCTTTCCCCTCCCGGGCCGGGAAGCCCCCCGAAAAAACCCTAAAAAATACCCTGCGACGTTGGATATTTACCTGAGTTTGATAAATACAAGGTAATAAGAACAAAATAGCAAATCAAAATAATTGGGGAAAGTAGCCAAATCACGGTATATATATCACAAATCCCTGCTGAAAAAGCAAATGTTAAATAAAACGTGACATATGGTAGGGTGCAACACTTCAGTATCAAGAATTCAAGAATGTATATAAAAATCGAACAGAAGGTCCTGAATTTATACATAAGAGTGCTTGAGACTGTTGAGATTATTTCAAATTTAAACTTCGAGATTAGATATCAAGACAAAAAAATCGTAAAAGAGTATGTATACATAAATTTTGGTTGAAGAGAAAGTAAATAGAGACATTGTAACTGATTGTACCAAATTGACATGTATTATATAGCAGTTAGGATCCCGCTACTTCCTTACAAATTCTTGGGCCTTTACAATTTTTGAAAGTTTGTGTCCGGCAATTCATGAAACTCTGTAAACTTTGCCGGGTCATCCTAAATTGTCTGCGTAGTGGAAGAAAACTAACATCCTCAGTCCTCGCAACTTCATTGTAGATTGGGTTGCTTTTGCACACTTTTCCACAATTTTACTCTTCTTCTTTGGACACATCAATGAACAGACGCTTTCAGTGCATGGTTAGTGTTTTTGACACATTGTCTAGCACATTGGAGGAAGTCGTACCCTTAATTTTTGGCAAATTGTTTTTTTACTTCAGACAATGCGTCGGCTTCTTTCTGTCTTTCTTAAAATTACCGAAATCTAGGCATTTCTTTACTTGGGCACCTTGAGAGCTCAACATTGGTTTGCTTTAATTCCCAGTTTAATTAATTCCCATTCCCAAATGCAGGGATGAGACGCAACCAGTAAGATACGACATAAGTACAGAAAACTACACGAAAGTGGTCTAAATTAATTTCTGGAATAACTTTATTTGCAAAAAGTCAAATTCGTCAACTTCTGGGGCTTACTCCCCCTCTGGCCTCCCTGTACGGAATCCTCTTCATCCTATTGTAAATCCAATAATAGTTCTACTCTGCTAGCGCTCACAGATTAAAAACTCACATTTAGATACGTAATGTAAAAATTGTGTGTAAATACGTAGTTGTTCATTGATAAATAAAATAAAATATTGCTTATCAATAGGTGAACAAATTTAATTTTTGACGCAACCAGTGCAATAAGTGATGCAGTAAAATTTTTCCTGACTCAGCACTGCCGTGTATATATAAATCATGAAACGAAAAACAAAGCAAAGTGCATTTAGTTTTAAATTTTCAGCACTTCCAAGGAGTAGAAGAGTCTGTCCTCAGGAATATTGAAGCTTGTTCCGAACTAGCGCAAACCGTTCGATCCTCCTATGGTCCTAATGGTACGTACTTTTCTGACCTATATACTGCATCGAATTAATAAATCTTTTAAATCGACCACCGGGAGTAATCCAAGTTGAGAAAAATGCCTGTAGCAGGCTGTGGTTTTTTTAGGCAAAAATAAGTGGGGGGAAGAGTGGGGGGGAAATAAAATGGGCCTGTTTTCCTGTTTTTTTTCCCAAAATATATTCTACATATACTGTTATAACTAAGCTTAAAAGTGCTCAAAAATTAAGTTTTGGCACCAAAATAGACGATTTTTTACCAAAAATTTCCGGCGAAGCCGGAAAAATTTTGAAAATTTTGACCAAAAATCCTAAAAATTTGGCATTTTCTGGGCACCTTAGGGTGAGTGGGGGGAGAAGCCCAAAAAAATGGGGAGGGGAACCAGTGGGGGGGGGACGAGGTCGAGTGGGGGGGGAACCAAAAAAGTGGGGGGGGCGCCCCCCCAGTAACAAACCCCAGGCAGGATGCGTCTTGAAATATCCAGACAAATTAGACATTGCGGCTCAGTCTAAAAATCGAAGATTTCGCTTAGTGTAGATTGGGTTTAAAGTGTTATCAAGAGTACAGTATAGCTCAAAATAAAGTTAATTTTTTGCGAAGTTCGCAAAATCTGCGAACTTCGCGAAGCAAGCGACATTTCGCTAAATTTTGAGAACTTCGCGGAAAAGTTAGCTAACTTCGCGAAATCCTTAGCTAGCTAATTTGAGGGGTTTTCTCCATATCTACCAAATATTGGTAGAAATCTTAAAATCTAATTTGGACATTTGGCGCCTTCACGAAGTTCGCAAAATATTAGCGAAGTTCGCATAATTTCGCGAAATTCGCCAAGATTTTAACGAAAGTTCGCGAACATTTTAGCCAATTTCGCGAAGATTTTAGCGAAGTGTAAAGGAATTTCGTTAAACTTTTCGAGAACTTCTCATCAAGTTGGCGAACTTCACTAAACTCTAAGCGAAATTCGCTAAAATCTTGGCGAATTTCGTGAAATTATGCGAACTTCTCTAAACCTTAGCGAACTTCGCGAAGGCACCAAATTTTGAGTCCAAATTAGATTTTAAAATTTTTTGCCAATAGTTTTGGAAGATATGGAGAAAACCCCTCAAATTAGCTAGTTAACGATTTCGCGAAGTTCGCTAACTTTTTTGCGAACTTCTCTAATATTAGCGAAATCTCACTAGCGGAGTTTGCGAACTTCGCAAAAAATTAACTTTGTTTTGAGCTATACTGTACATAATAACTAAACTAAGAGTATGACAAGCGTCACAGTTATTATGCATTTCTTAGTTAGTTATTAGGCCTTAGATCTTAGTTATTAGGCCGGGGACATGATCTGCACGATAACAGATGACCCCCCACTAAGTGGACCCCAGTGACCCCTTCCACAAATGAGTACCTAGTATAGTACACATTTGTGTACCATCACTCGCTTGTGTATGTTTAAGTGTTGAAGCCCAAAACGTTCTATCAGCAGCTGGTCACTTTCGAGCTTCAACATAGCGAGTGATGGTACACAAATGTGTACTTACTAGGTACTCATTTGTGGGAGGGGCCACTGGGGTGGGGTCCAATTTGTGGGGGGTCAGCTGTTATCGTGTAGGTCATGTCCCCGGCCTTGTAACTAAGAGTGTGATGCTTGTCACACTCTTAGGTATTATGTACTCATTGTAGTATGTGGACGAAAAACTTTGTGTACAAAAAGTAAATACCGGTTCCTAATGTTTTACAATTAATTCTATAAACAAGCAAAGTTGCTTCCCTGTTTCTAGAAATTGGCAAAATCTTACGAATTTCCCGATATACTGAAATTGTGTTTTTGACTTTATTTCAGGTATGAATAAGATGGTGATCAATCACCTTGAGAAACTTTTCGTTACCAACGATGCTGCTACCATTGTTAAAGAGCTAGAGGTGATCTTGTTCAGTAAATTTTGCTGTTATCTACGTATGTCTATATTACGTTAGCATTAACAATCATCAGTATATGTGCCCTCGTATCCATGGGTGTTCCGGAAATGTTTTAAATTTTCAGCTGCTTTAGGCGCAAATTTGGCCATTTTTTGGAAAAAATTAGGTCCGGACCCTGCTGTTCAAAATCCTGGAAACGCCACGCGATATGCATTATTAAATTTTGTCATGAAGGCTAGACATCGCCGACCTGTCATAATCCTTATATTAGCTTTCTTCTTTCTTCTACTTAGATTAGATTTATATACAAAATGTAACTGTTAGAATGAGAAACCTATAATAGTTAATTTTTAGGTTCAACATCCGGCTGCACGAATGCTTGTGCTGGCTAGTCAGATGCAGGAGCAAGAGATTGGCGATGGCACCAATATGACCTTGGTGTTTGCTGGCGCCTTGTTGGACAATGCCGAACAGCTTTTGCGCATGGTATTCCAGTTTTGTATAAAAATGTTATAAAATTTTCCTTGTCACCTAATTATTTTGGCACTGGCTTTCTTTCCACACGGAGGCTTAGGTTTGTCGAAGATTTGCACCATCTCTGTGCAGGCTCGGATCCAGGCTTCGCGATTCAACGGTGGGGAAATTAGACAAGGAAATACACAAGAGGCAAAACCCAAAAATTTCGCTTATTTTCTTTTTGCTAGCTTATGGATTTATTACTTTTATGATGCTTGAACCGCCTTCGAATTTCCATTGGAAAACTCTATTTTCCAAAAATGTACATTCCTAAAACTTTACGTACTTGTCTTTTCAAAGTAAAAGTAAATAAAGATTGGAACGAAAATAAAAATTTGAATTTCTATTGCAATAACAAAACATTTTTCAACTTCTCTGCCCAGGCCCTCCTGTTACTAACTTTTCACATAAGAAGACCGTCCTCCTGAAGAAAAAATTAAGGATAAAATATGGCAGTCGCTAACCCAGATAAATTGCTCTATTCTTAAGCACATGGATTTTGGCAGGGTTATCGGCCTAATACAGGTTGTTATTACGCCTGGCATTTTCTGGGTTTTGAAAGTGGGATGGCTTCCGAAAAGAACAGGGGGGGGGGCGAGCCCTAGGTATAAATATACCTAAGTTTTTAGCGAAAAATTAGCATTTTATTTAAGGTAAAAATGCAATAAATCGCGGGTTTTAAGTTTAAAATGAACATGAAAGTCCGTAAATTAGCTAAAAATTGAGAAAAGTTTTGAAAATTTGACCTCAGACACTTCAATTTTCGACACTTTTGGGCGACTCCCAAAAACGTGGGTGCGGGCTTGCCGAAAAGTGGGGGGGGGCGGGCTTGCCGAAAAGTCCGTTGCATCCCGGTGCCTGGACGACTGAAATTATTACGACGTTTTTGCTATCTTGGCAGGCTGTGCCCGTCAGCAGAATAGAACCTTGCCTATACACCGATATTGGCTAAATGTCCTAAGGGAACACTTGGGGACCAGACACCATTTCCTCTGCGGATTTGTTAACTAAATTGTCAAGCCACGATTGCTTATAGTGGAAGCATCAGCCAAAGTGTTTCATGTGTTTAAATGCACATATGTTAATTTTCATCCAGTTTTTTAGGGCTTGACACCTGTTGAGATTTCCGAGGGTTACGAGATGGCTTTCAAAAAAGCCGAAGAACTGCTTCCTGGTATGTGCAGTCTTTTAATTCTCATTCATAAATATCTACTTATTTAATATTTTCGTATACATTCCATCAATTGCATAAACTAATGCTCTTTTAGTTTCTGTTCTGTGTGGTTGATTTCTTTTGTTTGCATGTTGTTTTAGACTTGGTGTTGGCAACAGTCGAAAATCTTAGTGATGCAAATCAAACTGCAGCTGCTATTAAACCAGCTGTGATGAGTAAACAGTTTGGAGCGGAAGACTTTCTTTCGAAATTGATTGCTCAGGCTTGCGGTATGTACCAATTTTTATGTAATATTTAGCTGAAAAACATTTCTAACGTTGCATTAAGAATGATCGTGCTGTGTACTTCAATGTCATACCAACTCAGATATTAGAAAGCGTTCGCTATTTTTTAGTTTTGCATTGGCTTATTCTAGGCAAGCATTAATCGTGTTTATTAAGTTGTTTTTAATTTTATTTTATAGTTAGTATTCTTCCTTCCAACAAGGCATCCTTCAACGTAGACAATGTCCGTGTTTGCAAAATTTTGGTACGTTGTCTAGATCCAGCACCTTACTTGCTTAACACATTATACATATTACTTCTGCTAGCCTATTACGTTGGCATTACATATTGAGAGCCATAGAATTGACTGAGTGTGGAACTGTGAAGCAGTATTAAGAATTGATTCTGTGCTGCCCTATTCGGCCTATTGACAGTGAAAAATTATTAATGAAGTTTCAAGTGAAAGTGAAGTTTCAAAGTTCAAAGTGAAAGTTTCAAGTTGAGACATCACTAATTTGTGTGATATACAATAATTTTGGCGCATTTCCCGTTTCAAACCGGATTTTTTTCCAGACAGTTTCAGCATTTTTTATGGTTTTTACAGTCATTCATTATTAATTTATTTGTGACAATTTCAGGGCTCTGGTGTGTCAGGATCTCAAGTTATGCAAGGAATGGTCTTCAAACGAGGAGTGGAGGGTGACATCAAGGAGGTTCAGAACGCCAAAGTGGCCGTCTTCACCTGCCCGTTTGACATCACACAGACTGAGACTAAGGTAAACGAAGGACATGTGAAGCGTAAGGAAAGTCTGGTCTGGTGTTTCTTGTGGTTTTTGTTGCAGTTTAATTTGCATTAAAGGCTGCAATACAGGGGGAGTAAGAACGTTTAAAAACTGTGAACCATTTAAGCGTTTGCTTGTGAACAATGCTGCCGTGTAGAGTGAACTTTCTTTACATGGTTGATTATTTTGAGTTTGTTTTCTAAAGAAATAGTTAAATGTTTATTTATGTGCTCTTTCTACATATTTCAGGGTACTGTGCTGATACAGTCTGCTAAAGAATTGCTGAATTTCAGTAAAGAAGAGGAAGACGTTGTTGAAGCTGTGAGTTCAATTTTGCACATACTACTTTT
>JASAND010009924.1:0-31612 GCA_030248195.1 Trissonchulus latispiculum
CATACAGTTTCTAATGAAACTTACTGTATAAGGCTTATGTCAGACCAATATTAGAAACAGCATCAGAAATTTGGAGTCCTCATCATGTTCAGGATATTGACCTCGTTGAAAGAGTTCAAAGGTACTTTACGCGTAAACTTCCAGGAATGTCTGCAGTCTCATACCCGGAACGTCTAAAAAAATTGGACCTATCTAGTCTAGAAGAAAGACGTATTCATAAGGATTTGGTTCTGCTATTCAAAATTTTGAAAAACTATATTGACGTAGACCAGGAAAATTTTCTTATATTTGCACTAAGTGGTGTTACCAGGGGACATAACTTAAAGCTTTCTGTAACACGACCACGTCTTGATTGCCGCAAATACTTCTTTGTAAACAGAATTGTTCCTGTTTGGAATTCACTACCCTCAGAGGTGGTTAATAGTACTTCTGTTGCAATGTTTAAACGTAGTCTAACCTCGCTAAATTTAGATAGATTTTTGAAAGGCCATGCGTTGGAAGTCGGCTAACGGCTCTGCATGGCCTTTTGCCATGTTACTATTAATAACTATTATTAATGACTGGATATGCTGTGTTATTCAAACGATTGTCGTTGTACTGGCAATAAACCTCGTAGTTAGTTAGTTATCTAAACCCGGGTTACCTCGCTAACCCGGGTTTACTCGCCTATCTTTAACACATAAAGTTAACCCGAGTTTAGACGTTGATAACATCGGCCCCTGGTGGAATTCAAAGTTATTTGGACGGGAAATAATCAGATTATCTAGTTACTACGTTACGGTTCTGTTTTAGAAACCGCATGTCATCAGCACGCAATTATAATCCAAATTCAACTTCCATTGGCTAGCCTGCCCCATGCTCTAACCCACTCAAAACTTAGAAAATAACGGAGACTGGCATCACTCAGGTTCAGCGAAACCAAGCTTGCCAAACTCATCGTCTGAGAGATCAGAAAAGAAAAATTCAGAAAACGAGATGTAAACAGAATCTAGGAACTTGAACCTGCAGAATAAAACATCTGACGCAACCAATCTTAAGGGGGGGGGGGGCTACGAATTTCACTAAAAGTTCGATGTTGGAAAAGCTAGCTAGTCTTTTGCCACATAATAGTATTAGGTTTAGTGTAAAATAGTTTAAAGTTTGAAAGAATTCCATACAGCGTAGCGTCCTGTGGAGCCATCAGAAGTTGGTGTTATCGGTCCAAAGCTCGACATGACACGTACACAAACTTCGCCTCGCCCTGATCGCTATGTGCAAGGCACAGTACCCAAATTTTCAGGAATTAGTTCCGATATATAGTGCTTTGATATCGCGTAAAATAATCTCTAGACCATTGCCTACTTTTCTGTGCGATACGATCAAAATGCGAAAAATTGGGTGTTGTAGGTCTATACGGGTGGAGGTTAACTAACTTCTAATGAGCTGTGGTTTACCAAATAAACCAAACTTTGCGGCAATTAATACTCCAAGTATCTGTTTTAACTTTGGTATAAATGACGTGATTTCGTTAATCCCTGTGTTCGCAGTGCTGGATTATATTATCGATATTGTCGCTGTTATTTGGCGCCATTTCGAAGATGTGAGTCAATTACTCCAAAGTACTGTGGCAGAGTCGGCTGAAACTTTGCACATTACAGGCCAGTGAGTGCACCAAGATGTGCCGAAAGCTATGTCACTAAACCTCGCTCCAATGTTTATAAATGCTAGATTGATTTCTCGAAGTATGGATGGCGATCGCTCCAAAAAGCTCTAAGACAGTTGTAAGCACATACTGAACGAAGGAAGCGTCATATCGAAAAACGGATTTCATATTCGGATTCAGCAGGTCCAATAACCCCTATAACCACCTTTTCGGCAAAATCGGAGACAAAAAATTTTTTGACCCCATTTTTACTGCGCTTAGCTAGCTTTTCAGGCCTAAAAATAAGGGTTATTTCTTAACGAAAAGTTGGCTAGCACACTAACCAGAAAACCAAAGCCCTTGAAACTAGAGCTGGGGCCGGTTCCAATTTTCGAAACCGGTTCCGTTTCCGGTTCTAGGGTACCGGTTCCGGTTCCGGTTCCGGTTCCGGTTCCGGTTCCGGTTCTAGCTTCCGGTTCCCGGTTCCAAGTACAAAATTTGCAGTGATAATTTTCTTTCTTATCTAACATTTGTTGTAGGCCTCCTATAGGGATGATACAATCAAAATGAAGAACCAATGCTATAAATCAAATGGATTAAACATATCAAACAACTAGACAACTGTTTTCGCAATTTTTTAAAATTAATTTTCGATTTGTTACTGTAGAAAATTTTCTTAACATCTTGTAAACTGCCATACCCAACATTGAAACCTTTATTTCCTTTTACCATAAGATACAAAATTGTTCGATAGTTGACTGTTCAATGCTACTGTGTGTACCAAAATGCCTAACCAGAAAATATGGATTTTATTTGAAAAAATGAACAAACAGCGCCTGCCCTACCATACCCAAAGAAATCTTGAAAGCTGCAAAACGTTCCAAAGAATTATAAGAAATGCTGAAAGCTTAGTTTTAATTTTCTTTTATCAAAGCTACATTCGCTTCCGCAGGATATTTGTAGAAATTTTAGTAGTAAAGATATTTGAATTTTGAAAGATAGCAAATATTAAAATTTACTTAGTGCTGAATTGGCTGCTTTCTTTGACACAGACACCTCTATCTAACTATTTAATTCTTAACAGATTAGTTATGCCGACACCTCTTTCTATTTATGTACCTTCACTCTTACGAATTTTGTGCCAAAAGCCGAAGTTACTGAAAAACGAAAATAGGGAATAGCAGTTTACAAATGTTTCTGCGCCTGCAAGATTTAATTGCTCTTCGGAGTTAATGTTGACTCCAGCTTAAGTTCAAAGAATAATTGAAAGCGTCCTTCGCTTTGGAAGCAAAAGCGAAAGCAAAAAGCTGATGAAAATAATGAAAATAATAAACTATATACA
This sequence comes from Trissonchulus latispiculum, assembly GCA_030248195.1. Lineage (NCBI taxonomy): Eukaryota > Metazoa > Nematoda > Enoplea > Enoplida > Ironidae > Trissonchulus > Trissonchulus latispiculum. The sequence continues at coordinate 2,964 of JASAND010009924.1, forward strand.
AACTTATAGTCATTCGAATGCTCTCACCAAAACTTACAACTTACAACAACGATTCTTTGCGGTTTAGAAGATAATATATAAAGAAATTTGGTTTTTCAAATGGTTTGTTTGATTTTGGTTTGGTTTGGTTTTCGATTTGGTCTGTCTGCTCTGCGGCATCTCTGCCTAAGCACAGCAACGAAGATACGAAACAGATGGCGGCTAGATTTTTATGAACACGGATTCCTCTCAACTCATTCCAGCAATTAGAAAGCGGCTTTACGCACACATTTTTGGGAAAACTGCTTGCTGAGGGAAATTTTTAAGTTTTGTATTGTCACATTGTTAGGGAGAAATATAAGCCTCCAAACTTGAAGCTGTTGGTGAAAATTTGACAAAGTTTACATTTTCTCAAAATAATGAGCTTGTTTGTTCATTAAGCAATTTCAGAACAAATATGCCCTCGGGGAGCGCTTTTTGTAGCGTGAACTGTGATAGCTTTTTTTAGCTTCCCACACGTCGAGAAATCAATCCATATTCAAAACTTGTCGCATGTCCAAGTCGAACATTTGAATTGAGACACTGTCGCGGCCGTACTCTGCATACTTGTAGCAGCTTTAAAACTATTAAATTTAGGTAAGCTTTAAAATAATTTAAAAATTATCGTTGAACTCCAAAGATTGGATAAATTTGCTGCCTTTCAATGTGTGCTGCACGTTACTACCATCAACACATTCTGGTCATTACAGATTCAGTTTAGCTCGAGTCGAAACCCTGCAAAAAATATACGAATCTTCTGTAATATTAAAGCAATTAACTAGTGGAAAATGGAAATAAAAAATGTTTAGAATATTCGTCCAGCGAGTTGTTCGTTGACTACATGTTGAGATGTAAACAACTATTCGAACATTCATATGATGTAATCGCCGATTTCGAATCATTCGCTAATGATTCTTGGTGACAATGCAGTTCCAGTTTCAGCTGCGGAGACGAGGGAATCATACATCAAAATCAAATGATGCTAAATTATGAGATCCAGGCCCAAATTTCAACTTTTGCAAATTTTACAGTTGGCAAAAATTTTAGTTCAAACTCACTTTTTGAGCCTGGAACCGGCCGGTTCCAAATTCTACCGGTTCCGGTTCCGGTTCTAAAAATCCTTCCGGTTCGGTTCCGGTTCCGGTTCCAACCGGTTCTAGTGGAACCGGCCCCAGCTCTACTTGAAACTCACAGACAGTATGCCCCTATTAGAGCCTAATAACTGGTAAAAAGCTGGGGTAGGCTAGGGGCTGCCAATTTTATTAGATCGAAAACGGCGCACGGTCACCTCGCAACTTTTTGCAAAATTTCAAAATTTGAGCTGTTATAACTAAAGAAGGAAGCAACGCTCGAAAGCCGGAATACTTTTAATAGTTAGCACTAGTAACAGTTAACATCTATGGCTGAAAGTTACAGAATCGGTCGAACCGTTAATTCACCAGAGCTGAAAAACCCTTTTTGAAAAATCCCATTTTTCGCAGCAAAATTTCGACTTTGGCGTCCTGCCAAAAACGGTGTATATGAGATATATTGTTGCCCACCCTAAACTTTTTTACTTTGATATGTTGGCTAACGTTGGGCGGGAAAGTAGCTCTCTCCGACGATGTTGTGCCAACCCGTTCGTAGCCCCCCCCTTAACTCTTCACTATACTCAACTCTGAATTAAAACATCCCCCTAGAGTAGATAAACCTATCCTGACAAATAACTTATCCATCTTATGAACTAAAACAAGCTTTTATTTTGTCTAAATTGGCACAACTATGACACAATCAAATAAAATCAAAATAAATAATCACCAACACCAAGCGATGGCTAAAACAACAGCATGAAAATATAAGCTCTAAAACGAACGTCTGCCAAAAAGTTCAAAGTTCAAAGCGGAATTTTAAAATCCTTCAGTCACCAGCAGAGGTTTTCCTTGCCAGTGTTCGCTTCAGTTTCACTTCTTGATTCACACTTCGAACGGCTTGCAAAATTTCGTTTCGCGGTCCGGGATCACGAATTCCGATTTCACGCAAATCCGCATCAGTCAGCATCAGAAACGTTTCAACGTCAACCTAAAATAAAACTGGTCAGACATATTAGAACATTCGTAACTGACGAACTGATCATTTGAACTTCCAACGAAACTGGCTCTAATCTTGGTGCACATTCACACAAAAGGCAAAACCCCATACATGCCACAAAATAGTGAACAGCTTTCCTACAAATCCCGTTTAATATGAGTTAATATGTGAGTTGCTGAAGTTACGTTGGACTAACATTTTCCTGCAATTCCGTAAAACTTCAAACACCAGGACACTAGGACAGGATTCATAACCCATATCGGCAATACCTAATCCAACAAAAACAATTCAAGTAGAATTACCTCCTGCTCCTCAAAAACCGTATGATATTGTTCCAATGACAACTTTCTCAACAAACTTCTGAGCTCATCTGTAATAAACATGTTCAACATAAGCTAAGCCCGTAGAACATACTAACAACAACAGGTGATAAGACCATAGACTTCTTTGATAAATAAAACAACAAACTTAGGAACACACAAAACAAAATATTTTAAAAAATCAAACTCTAACCTTCCTGAATAGTAAGACCATCCACAGTACCCAGAATATCATAGTTCTAAAACAGAATCAACAGCAAATAAACATACCTGCCTACTTTACACCAGGCCTCGGACATGGCGATGTTGGAAAAGTAGGAAAAAGTAGGAACAGTCCTTTTTTAAAAAAGTAGGAAAAGCTAAAAAATTCAATACAGTATAAACACATGTAACAGAATTGTGGCATACAACAGTGGATGGTTTCTGTCCATTTTTGTAGTAATGACGAAAACCAGCTCCGACCAGAGAATTCGTGCCGCCAGAACTGCTGTTGGGGCTGATGCCTGGTAAATGCGATGCCGAAGAATGTCTACAAAAATAATTAATTAATAATTGAATAGTTCATAACTCAATAATAAACACTCAAGTCCGAAGTGGTATTTCAGCAAATTTTAAGGGACCCCTTTCAAGTCAAATCTGGGCTTATTCTAGAGAATTTTACTTGGATTACTTTTTGAGGGCACCATTGGCAGTCAAGTCATGGCCGGGGGCGAAATGTTTTCGACAATTTTATAAAAACATGCTAAACACTACTGTTTTAGTATCTGCCGAAAAGTTAGTTTTCTGTGCAAAAAATAATCAGCTTTAGTGTGAAAAGAGGCAAGAAATATTTGAGTGAAAAAATCTCAGACAAAGCAGAAGATGTTTACAAAATTTGGCCTTCTGAACGATTTTTTTCAAGAAATATGATATCAAAAGGGGCACCCACTAGTTTTGGGGGAGGCGGGAATCTAGAGGAGAGGTAGTTCATGAGTGGATCCACCACCTCACTAAAATAAGCCCAGCAACATGTAAATGTGTAGATGCTAAAAAATTTTGTAAAATATTCACAGAAAAGAAAAACAAAAAGTCGACAAACCTCAGAGATAAAAGTCCATAAAAACAGAATCCTACCCAGTCCATCCTTTTTGAGATGAGCCCAAACTGTCACTTCCCCCGGCAACAGTAGCCCCCGAGACAGGGGGGAGGGGTCCTTTGAAGAAGCCGACACTGCGTCGGGTCGGCGTCACCTGTAGACGTGTCATGACGGCATGATTGTAGTAGTCACGTGACGACACGGCACCGGGAACAAAGTTCATGCTGTCGTGATAGGAATGGGGACGACTTCCGAGACCCAATGTCATTAAACCTACAAAACAGATAACCTTCTCTACAATAAACCAACCATGAAGAACCATGGATACTAGAAGGAATACTGTGCAATATTAAAGCAAATTTGACAAAAGCAGTACAAAATAATATTTCAATTTTTTTTTTTAATCCCAGGTAATCACGTGGTGTTAGTAATTTCCGTTTAATACATACACGTGATTGACCCCGCGGCCGCCCAACCCCTAACGCCGCGTGGCGATGCTTATGCTAGCAAGCGGCTACGTCCTGACAGGATTAGTAGACATTATACGAACACGGAGACGCAGGAATCAGGCGGATCAGGGTAACATAATTCAATTCAAAGATTAGTGCGTTTTAGAAATGTACGCATATATATTTTATACATTCGACATGTATACGTATAAATATATATACGTCATAATTAAAGGTATTTAAAATGAATTTCTAAAACAAAAAGGAATAAAAAGAAGAAGAAAGCAATAAAGAATAAAGCAAATAGCAATAAAATTTTGGCAAAAGAAGGCGAGTGGACTTCTTACTTTATAAGATTAATTTATATTATTAATATATTATTATTTATTCATCTAGCACATGTGCTCCTGTTAAATACTAATAGATTTATTACTAGAAGTTGCTGCTTGCGTACCGCGACCTCGCCTGGGCAGGGTGGTGAGTTTCCCGCCGCTGGACTGATAGGAGGGCGGATCAGATTCAGAGATGGGATCGTGATAGGAATGGGGACGAAACATGGGACGCTGACCGCCTGAAACAGAAAAACAAAAACACTGCAGACAGGAATGTTTATGTTAGTACAGTCGCAGAAAGAAACAAAACATAATTATTAACATATTATTAACATGGGCTTATTCTACTGGGGGCCCCCATAAATGAACTCCCACAAATCCCCCCTCCCCCCAGAAAAAAACCGCCCCCCTCCCCCAAATCCAGAAGGTATCCTTTTTGGTAGCAAAATTTGCCCTGAGAAATTCGCTCAGCCAGAAGACCAAATTTCCAAAACTTTTCCGGCTTTGTCAGAGATTTTTTACTTAATTTTCCCCTTTTTGGCCATTTGGCCACTAAATCTGCCTATTTTGGTAAAATCAACATCTACAGTGTATGCAAGAAAAATAGCGCTATTAGAAGAATTATCCCCCACAGAAATTCCATGCCCTCAGACTTTTGGGGGATGATCCAAGAAACCCCTCGCAAGAAAAAATCCCTACAATAAACCCGGCTGTTACTCCAAACAACCATTATGTACACAATTATTGAGAGTCGACAGAATTTCATACGTCCAGTATTTCAGGGGGCATCTACAGGATTTTGAATTTTGACATTTGGCTGTTGAAACTTACTTCGTTTCCTTAGATTCGGCATAAACGGTCCCGCATGTGAGCCAGCCGGAGGAGCAACCGCCTTTCCCCGACGTCTCAGCGTGGCCGGACCACACACGACGCCGCCACCCACGTCCGTAATGGAGCCGGCCGAGCCAAAAACAGCTGAGCGTTTTCGCAGGGCAGTGGACGCAGCGTTGGAGCTGGTCGCTCCGTCCCCTTCCGTCATGGTGGCGGCACGAGAGCGAGCCGTGGGATGTGTGCCCTGAAAAATGAAGAAAAACAATATAAGCATTAAAAAGTAATGTAAAAAAGTTAAAAAATTAATAAGACAAGAACAATGCAAAAGTGTATACAAGGAAAAAGTGGCACAAAGTGTTCCTATTCCGCTACACATTATTTAATGTAGAGCAATTTGACTCTTATATACAAGCTATCATAAAGGCCTCAATAGTTAGTGATTACACTATTCATACAACTTTTGGAGTACTGCAGTACTATCCTAAGAATGAAATGCTGCTATACAGGTCGTACATAACTGATAGCTAACTATACCATTTCGGAGGCTAATTGGGCAGCACGTGACTGTTGCTGAAATCGCACAGGCTCAGGAAATGTACTGACAGAAGGCACAGCTTGACCATCGGATTTTTGTACACTGGAATCACTTTCGGCAGCAGAAGCAGTGATGGCAGTAACTTCAGCGACAACGCGTTCACTCACAGCTGATGAAGACTGCAGGATATCGTCTAAAACTGGGTACAAGCTAAAAATTCCGCAGATTACCAAAACAATCAAAAATGATAGCACAGATTACGTATGATACTGCAGTGCCAGAAAAGAGCCTTCTCCAAACATTGAGTTGTCAATAATTATTTTTTACAATTTTATCATTTCTGTAGTTATTAAAATTAGTTAGTGATTACTTTCTGCTGCATAGTGAATAAACAAGGTGTCGAGCTGCCTCAAGAATTAACTAGAATAAGTATACTCTATTCGATTACTAACCATTTTAGCGAACAAAAACCAAGTATAGCGTACAAAATTTCAGAAGAAGAAAGACTGCCGAAGTTTACAGTAACCATGAAATGTACAGTTATTACATGGATGGAGCGAATTTAAAACTGCTTGTTAAGAAATAAATATACCGCTGGTCTGGGTTGCGGGCTGTGCCCCAGAGGATAGTTGATTTGATCGAGCAATTAGTTTGCGCCGCAGTCGAAAACGGGAAGGGTCTGTCACAAAGTGGGGAATTAGCAGACCTTTGCTAGGTTCTCCCAAGCGACTGCTACCCAGATCATCCAACAGAAGGGTGGAACGCTACAAAAAACTAAGATTAGACAGAAACCTCCTATTTTAACTTTAATTAATTGCTAAAAATTGTTAATTTCTATATCAAACCATATTCAATTTATAAAGCTGAACTGTCTGAATTTTCAAAAAACTCATTAGGTTTAGCTATTTCACTACAAAAACGTGCCTAAACGTTCAAAATAATAATAAGGTAGAGCAGCTACTAGTTATAAGTCATCTAAAGAAACATACTAGGGAATACTGAATGCAAGGATGGAGATAAGCGAAGATCCAAAACCCCATTTTGTTTCAAATAAAAGGCGGTTTCCTTACCCTTACCCGAGATACTGGGGCCGATGACTGAAGAGACACGATTTCAGGCCCGTAGAGTTGACCGCAAGACTCAATCAGGCTAAAACGCACATTAAACTAACCCTGGACTGCACCAAACTGAATAGCTGCATAATAGCAGAAGGCTAAGTCAGATTTTGAATAGAAATCTTGTAGTTAACTTTCTACTAATCTTTATTGATGAAGTCAACGGTAAAACAGATTACTAAACGGCGCATATATACATATTGTTGGCTGGCATACAAATATTACAAAATACAGCTATGGTAATCTACAACCTTCAGACAGATAAATGCATGAAGGTATAGGTCACAAGATAGCATGCGCAACACAACAACAAAGTTTTATATTAATAGGTAAACTCTCCAGTATTTGATACATTAGACGGGTGGATAAGCACCGCCAGGATCAACCAGGAAATAGGTCTGAGCATAAACATAGTAATATTAATAACAAAGAAGAATTCATTAATATTTTATAAATAGTACGTACAGTTATGGTCCACCCGACCCTACCCACTGTACAGTTATACTTAAAATGTACTGTAAAATTAGGGCCCATAGGAAAGAATAAAGTAAAATATTTCCATTTAATTTCTGGGTAGGACTTAGCTGGGGTAGGGTGCTCAACCTTACAATAAAGGAAAAAGGGGGGTATATTAGCCATTCCATGCCCCACGTGTCCCCACCCACGTCCGGCGGTCGCTTGTCTAGACAAACGAGGGGTACGCCGGTAGCTAAGTAGGCCAGACCAGTGCTACGATAACTGCTGAAAAGTTGAATTGCAGTAGGTTGAACGAAAAATCTAAAAGAATAAAGAATAAAGCATAAAATTAAATATAAACAGAAAAAATAAACAAGCACGGAACTACAACCAATAAGTAATAGCTTTAAGTTAAGTTAATCAACCAAAGAAAGATGAAATGTAGGTGTCAGTAATAGGTATTCTATCCTCATTCTTACGCAAGAACTTTCCTAGATAGAATTTAAGTTTTCGCTTAGAGTATCCTTTAGAAAGCAATTGTAATTAAGGTTTGATACCCTGGTTCTAAAGTCTTCAATTGAAGAGATGGAGTCGTCTGCACAAAGAACCATTCGAAACTCTCCTTAGAGAAGAAAGAATAAGGAAAGGAAGAAATAAAGTAAGAGGAACAGAGGAAAAATAAAGGAAAATAGAAAATGAAGGAAAAAGGAAAAGGAAGGCAACGAAAAAGAAAACGTACGTTAAGAAGAAAATCGATACGTTTCTCAAAATACAAAAAACAAATAAGCAATATTTGACATACCATGAGGAACTGAGGGTAGACATGGCCATGGAGGGCCAACGGGTCGGCAAACCGGCGTCCTCAACGGAGGAGACTCCAGGCTCCTCAGTAGGCAACGGTTGGCGTTGAGTCCGTCTGCGACGTCGCCTCAGCTTTCGTTTGGCATATCGCCACAAACGCTGCAACAATAAAAACGGTAGTCACTACGTAAACCCCTAACACAATCCAATTTATATATACGTATATACCACCAAAAGGAACTCCTGTCGACTTTGGCAAGAAATTGGACGGGCCCTACCGCTCAGTGTTATCGTTTAAGGCTTCGACGAAAATCAGATCTGCGCTGGGAACAAAACCGACCAGAACTCAACAGACTGTTAAACACACTTTTACTTTTGTAAAAGGTTTCCCACACATTCAATACAACAGCAACCTGTAAGCAAACGCCTACGTACTTTCATCCAAGACAATCGTTTGCCAGATCTGCCCTCTGTAGTAGTCTTTGTTGCCGTTTTGTGGGCTTCGGACTCCGCATTGAGTTGGGCGCTGGTGCCGGGAACCTGCTCATTCTCAGTAACAACATGAGGATCACCTGTTGTGGAAGCGTTACCGGCACAAACTCGGGTTAACAGCACTAACAGCTCATTGGAAGCACAGCCTAAAAACCAAAGTTCAATGTTTCAATCACACAGACATGATACCCTTAGATTTTAACGTTTAAAATAAATGCTAGCACGGCAACTAGACCCAGTGAGACATAGGCATACACCTAGACTACAGTGTGATGCCCAGACTTTCTCTTATAAACAGGTGAAAACAATTAGCAAGCTGGAAAAGCGGAAAATTTTATGTCAACAGTAAAACATAAAACCAAGTTTTGAACACCTTGTAGGCAGAATGAAAAGGGGGAAGTAGCCAGCCAGTCAAAATCACAGCAAGCAAAACACAGCACTAAATCAAACATACACTATTAAAGCCAAAATACGTACACAACGCACATGCAAATAGAAATTACCTCCCATTACAGCTAAATCAAAAGCCGTGTAACCATCAAGGGATGTTTTTGTGGGATCAGCATGCACATCCAACAGAAACTTCACTATCTGCAGACGCCTGTGACAGAGGAAATGAAACAAAGGAAAAGAAGTTAGGAAGGAAACAAACAGGGAAAAATGAGAAAAAAGGAAAAACTGCAAAGTGCAAAAATCTAGTACAAGTGCAATACTGCAAGCATTATAGGAAAGAGAAAACAGCAAGCAAAGCTTTGTACAAGCAAAGATAGGAAAGAAGAGTATACAGGTTAAAATTTTACCAAATATAGTATAGCAATACTATAACTAAAGTCTGACCAAAAATTCTTGGAACCGAACTGTGAGCGGTTGTTCTGAGTTAACCTTTGAAGTTAGTCTATATAAAGTATATATTTTTAGAAACCTCAGGAGGAGGAGAATCCGGTAAAACCATCATATCCGGTCTATATCCGGTTACCGGATGCCAAATCGATAAAAACGTTTCAGATTCGGAAAGAAAATGCTAATTAATTCATACTCTAGCATATTGGACCTTGGCCCAAGACATCTCCGAAAATCCGGTCACATCCGGTCTATGTCCGATAACCGGATGTCTAGGTTACAAAAACTGTACAGCAAGATGGGTAAATCGTGCAGTTTCGCTGATTGAATTTTTAGATTCAGATTGTCGAAATTAGTCTATATACGAAGTTTTGTCCAATTTGGACCAAAATTGAGGGATTTATGGTCGTATCCGGTGCGAAAAAACCGGAAAAATAGGTTTTTCCGGTCTGGTACTCGGAATCGCGGATAAAATGTTAGTTTTTGGCACCATGAATATTTGGGAGGCTACTTTTATTTTACCAGTGTCAAAGTAATCGAATATCGGTCGATTTCCGGTTCTGAGCTTTGAAATTTGAGATTTCATGGGCTATTACCTCAGTATCCGGTTGGTCCGGAAGTCAAATTATTTCAATAAAATGACATTTTGTCTATCCCTAACAAGCATCAACCTCAAATTACTTCATATCTGCTGCAATTTTTGAATGATAGAGTTTTAAAAACGTGCAGATTTTGCTTGTTTTGTGTAATTGTTAAACCGGATATGCGATTTGATCCCATACGCTTAGCTTTGTCGCACGCAATATAACTTATTTTTGAACCATTTTTAAAACGCTATCATTTAAAAATTACAGCAGATATGAAGTAATTTGAGGTTGATGCTTGTTAGGGATAGACAAAATGTCATTTTAATGAAATAATTTGACTTCCGGACCAACTGGATACTGAGATAATAGCCCATGAAATTTCAAATTTCAAAGTTCAGAACCGGAAATCGACCGGATATTCGATTACTTTGACACCGGTAAAATGAAAGTAGCCGCCCAAATATTCATTGTGCCAAAAACTAACATTTTTTATCCGCGATTCTGAGCACCAGACCGGAAAAATCGATTTTTCCGGTTTTTTTCGCACCGGATACGGCCATAAATCACGCAACTTTGGTCCAAATTGGACAAAATTTCGTATATAGACTAATTTCGACCAGCTGAATCTAAAAATTTAATCAGCGAAACTGTACGACCTACCCATCTTGCTGTACAGTTTTTGTGACCTAGACATCCGGTTACCGGACATAGACCGGATGTGACCGGATTTTGGGAGATGTCTTGGGCCAAGGACCAGTGTGCTAGAGTATGAATGAATTAGCATTGTCTTTCCGAATCCGAAGCGTTTTTATCAATTTGGCTCCGGTAACCGGATATAGACCGGATATGATGGTTTTACCGGATTCTCCTCCTCCTGAAGTTTCTAAAAATATATACTTTATACAGGCTAACTTCAAAGGTTAACTCAGGACAAGCGCTCACAGTTCGGTTCCAAGAATTTTTGGTCAGACTTTAGTCATGCACTGGGAAATGCAGGAATCTATAGTCTAAGGACAGCATAAATACAAGGGATTGATAACAGGAAAATGTGAAACTAGGAAAAACACAGCAAACACTTCGCCTGTAGAGCAAACCATACGACAAAATTTAATGGCAGCGGTCTTTCTTTATACATAGTTGCAAATTCCACAAAATCAAAAAACATTTAATGGCCAGAAATTAGGCTGCAAAGTTCACAAAACCAAAATCCCAGTCCGTGCACAGTGCACTCTCCGCGTTTCCCCTCCAATAATTGTAGCCACAATAATTCTGAAATTCCACTTACCCTACAAATCCGGCCGTCATAAGGGAAGTCCAGCCGGCCTGGAGGTCAGCGTGGTCTAGGACAGCGCCCTGGTCAATCAGAGCCTTGACTACGGCCAGATCGGCGGACATGGCGGCAACGAGCAACGGAGACACGCCGGCATCGTCCACCCAGTTGCTCAGCTCCGGCCTTCGACACAGCAGGCGTTCCACTTCCCGGAGGTCGGCTAAAAAGGTAGGAAATAGAAAACAGAAATCAATATTATATATGTGGTTTTTAGAGGAAGAAGTAAAAAGTATTGTCAATTTCCATGAATGTAGAAAATTAGTAAATTACCATGCACTCAAATACAATAGCTACATGCCTATTAGATGACTAAATTTAAGTTGAGTTAAACGTTTCACTTTTCGTATTACTGCACCCGTAAACTGTTGAAAGTGGTGTGCAGTGACAACAGGCTTCAGTGTGCTCAATTCACATAATCAAAAATTATTAGCAACAATTAACAAAAAATTAAAGATCATAATAATTATAGCACTTTAAAAGACAGCTACACTTACAATGATATACAGCGTCAATAATATCTCCTTCGTTTGAGACTGCCGAATCTAAAATATGTTAAATAGGAAGAATATTATGTTCAATGTTCAAGCCATATGTAACTAAGACAAAAAGTAATTTGAGACCAGACCATCAAAATCTAACAACTTTCCGAAATCTACCATTATCTCCGAAATTCAGGCAAAGGGACAACGCGTAAAAACAGCAGGAAAAAACTAAAAATCATAGCATTAACCAAGGTCCCCCAAATAAACACCCCCAAAACACCTCTAAATTTATTCCTAGTCTAAAAATAAACTACAAAAGGATTGCACGGCCCCCACTGACCTTCTGAATCCTTTCGTGAACCGGCCGTCAGTAGAGAGTGAATCTCAGCATAGCCCAGATCCCAGGCCAGATCTCTGGCCGTCTTCCCACGGGCATCCTTCCGACCAGTGTCCGTCTGGCGTTCCAGCAGCTGTCTCACAATACTGACATTCCCACAGAGGGTTGCCAGCATCAGTGGGGTCAGGCCGGTATAGTCCAGTGGGACATTCAAGTCATAAGATCTGCAAAACAAAGGGTGGTCACATGACGGGAAATTTTCTTTGAGAACTTAACAGTTATTTACGGCTTAACAAAAAAGGCTGGCATTTTTAGGGATTCGGCTTCGGATTCGGATAGGGATTTAGGGAGAAGTGCGGCCGGCTTCCAAAAAGTGGGAGGGAGGAGGAGCCCAAGGTTTGAATTTACCTAAATTTTTTGCTAAAAACTAACATGTAAGCAAAATGCAAAAAACTGGCCTTTTTAAGCTCAAAATGAACTTACAAGTCCATAAATTAGATAAGACACTTTTGGGAGACCCCAAAAAAGTTGGGAGGAGGCAAAAGTGGGGGGACTCCGGAAAGAGGAGGGGGAACCGAAGAGTGGGCTCCCCTAAAATAATGCCAGAAAGGTAATAATATTGACGAGTCTATACACGTAAACTAACCTTCATAATTTGTAGACAAATTTTAAATGTTTGTAAAAATAACTATAACAAGACAAAACAAAGTGTTCTAATTTGTTTAAGGCTCCCATTTTTTGGAGGGTCCAAAACAAATTTTTAGCTAAGTTTACTTTAGCACAAAATTTGCTATTTTTTATAAAACCCGGGCTCCTCTCAAAATCCTGGATATGCCCCTGTTCGCAGCCTATAATATATCAGAGTATATCTTGAACAGAGGCAGGCTGTACAAAAAAGAAAACATTTAATATATATTCAGCTATGCCGGAAATCTAAAAAATTATCAGATAGCAAAATATCAGAAGCAAAAAAGAGGAATAAAAAAATCAAGTTATAAATACATTAGGTACCGTTCAAGGAACTTGGACAGGATATTCTCCCTTGACCATAGAATAGCGGCCAAAACTGAGGGTAGACAGATGTGAGCGGAAAAGTCTAACAGTAGACTAACCACATCCTCGTGGCCATTCTTTGTGGCCAAGGCCAAAGCAGAAGCGCCCAGGGAACTGCAAAAGAAAACAGAAAATATACATTCTTTATTATACGTAGACTAGAAAATGATCAGCTTTTCAGTCCATATCTGACTACATAATATTGTGTTTTGTTATTATATATTTTTAAGAGTATGCTGTATCTATAGCCTAGGCGACGACGTAAACGTTTTTTTCGGCAATAATTGCAGCATATGTATGTATATACTTTTGATAGTTGAGGGAGGACATATCCGTTTCCAGTAAGAGGCGGGCCACATCTGGCCATCCGTGGTAGGCAGAACGCATCAGCGCCGTCCAACCGTAGAAACTGTAACTGTTCACATCCGCTCCTCTTGCCAACAGATGCTCAACCTAAACGCATATATAACGCATAAATTCAAAATAGTATATATAAACTGTTTTGGAAAGAATACCACAAAAGCTGTCAATTCAACACAATAAATTTATACTAAAGCCGCCTGTTTTAAATGCTCATCAGCTTTTTTGACAACTATCGAATGGGTGACGTAACAACACACTATATTCAATAGCTCTCAGGATACATAGGCTAGATTAAACTCAGTCGTTTATAATCTAGAAATACTGTCAAATCCATATCTTATCATCCAAGGTACATGTATATATAGTATTTCTCGTTCAAACTTTTTCGAGACAAACTCCCTTCAACGTCAATCAGGACCCAATGTTAACCAGGGACTCAAATACTTTAAGTGAAAGACACCTAAACTACTTTACCAGTTTCAAGTGTCCACCGGCAGCCGCCAGATGCAAGGCCGTGATGCCCTCGTCATCGGCCAAGTCAACACTGATACCGGACTCTAGGATCTGACTGACTCTGGCACAGTCTCCAGCACTGCTGGCCGCCTTCAGCTCTTGAAGAACCACCTCAATACGATCATCGGAAAGCATCACCCCTACCGAAAAGTAAACAAAAAATGTGTAAGTCTTAGTGTTGTGCGTTGGCCGGTGCGGCCAATGGCCGAGAAAATCTCAGCCAGTTGGTTTGGCTGGCCAATGGCCGACCGTTGGCCAAGCTCAAATTTACGAATTTTTTGCGCCAACGATTTTAACAAATTTAACTTTGCTGCATAATATCGTGCTCATGTTGCAGTATAGACGTTACATTAGATATATTGCTACAGATAGATTTTCAATTTACCAACAAAGAATGGCCACGAGGATGTGGTTAGTCTACTGTTAGACTTTTCCGCTCACATCTGTCTACCCTCAGTTTTGGCCGCTATTCTATGGTCAAGGGAGAATATCCTGTCCAAGTTCCTTGAACGGTACCTAATGTATTTATAACTTGATTTTTTTATTCCTCTTTTTTGCTTCTGATATTTTGCTATCTGATAATTTTTTAGATTTCCGGCATAGCTGAATATATATTAAATGTTTTTTTTTAGTGCAGCCTGCCCCTGTTCAAGATATACCTTGATATATTATAGGCTGCGAACAGGGGCATATCCAGGATTTTGAGAGGAGCCTGGGTTTTATAAAAAATAGCAAATTTTTGTGCTAAAGTAAACTTAGCTTAAAATTTGTTTTGGACCCTCAAAAAATGGGAGCCTTAAACAAATTAGAACACTTTGTTTTGTCTTGTTATAGTTATTTTTACAAACATTTAAAATTTGTCTACAAATTATGAAGGTTAGTTTACGTGTATAGACTCGTCAATATTATTACCTTTCTGGCATTATTTTAGGGGGAGCCCACTCTTCGGTTCCCCCTCCTCTTTCCGGAGTCCCCCACTCTTGCCTCCTCCCAACTTTTTTGGGGTCTCCCAAAAGTGTCTTATCTAATTTTATGGACTTGTAAGTTCATTTTGAGCTTAAAAAGGCCAGTTTTTGCATTTTGCTTACATGTTAGTTTTTAGCAAAAAATTTAGGTAAATTCAAACCTTGGGCTCCCTAACTCCCTCCCACTTTTTGGAAGCCGGCCACACTTCTCCCTAAATCCCCTATCCGAATCCGAAGCCGAATCCCTAAAAATGCCAGCCTTTTTTGTTAAGCCGTAAATAACTGTTAAGTTCTCAAAGAAAAATTTCCCGTCATGTGACCACCCTTTGTTTTGCAGATCTTATGACTTGAATGTCCCACTGGACTATACCGGCCTGACCCCACTGATGCTGGCAACCCTCTGTGGGAATGTCAGTATTGTGAGACAGCTGCTGGAACGCCAGACGGACACTGGTCGGAAGGATGCCCGTGGGAAAGACGGCCAGAGATCTGGCCTGGGATCTGGGCTATGCTGAGATTCACTCTCTACTGACGGCCGGTTCACGAAAGGATTCAGAAGGTCAGTGGGGGCCGTGCAATCCTTTTGTAGTTTATTTTTAGACTAGGAATAAATTTAGAGGTGTTTTGGGGGTGTTTATTTGGGGGACCTTGGTTAATGCTATGATTTTTAGTTTTTTCCTGCTGTTTTTACGCGTTGTCCCTTTGCCTCAATTTCGGAGATAATGGTAGATTTCGGAAAGTTGTTAGATTTTGATGGTCTGGTCTCAAATTACTTTTTGTCTTAGTTACATATGGCTTAATTACATAGAACATAATATTCTTCCTATTTAACATATTTTAGATTCGGCAGTCTCCAGAACGAAGTTAGATATTATTGACGCTGTATATCATTGTAAGTGTAGCTGTCTTTTAAAGTGCTATAATTATTATGATCTTTAATTTTTTGTTAATTGTTGCTAATAATTTTTGATTATGTGAATTGAGCACACTGAAGCCTGTTGTCACTGCACACCACTTTCAACAGTTTACGGGTGCAGTAATACGAAAAGTGAAACGTTTAACTCAACTTAAATTTAGTCATCTAATAGGCATGTAGCTATTGTATTTGAGTGCATGGTAATTTACTAATTTTCTACATTCATGGAAATTGACAATACTTTTTACTTCTTCCTCTAAAAAACCACATATATAATATTGATTTCTGTTTTCTATTTCCTACCTTTTTAGCCAACTCGGGAAGTGGAACTGCCTGCTGTGTCGAAGGCCGGAGCTGAGCAACTGGGTGGACGATGCCGGCGTGTCTCCGCTGCTCCTCGCCGCCATGTCCGCCGATCTGGCCGTAGTCAAGGCTCTGTCCGACCAGGGCGCTGTCCTAGACCACGCTGACCTCCAGGTCGGCTGGACTTCCCTTATGACGGCCGGATTTGTAGGGTAAGTGGAATTTCTGAATTATTGTGGCTACAATTATTGGAGGGGAAACGCGGAGAGTGCACTGTGCACGGACTGGGATTTTGGTTTTGTGAACTTTGCAGCCTAATTTTCGGCCATTAAATGTTTTTTGATTTTGTGGAATTTGCAACTATGTATAAAGAAAGACCGCTGCCATTAAATTTTGTCGTATGGTTTGCTCTACAGGCGAAGTGTTTGTTGTGTTTTTCCTGGTTTGGCATTTTCCCTGTTATCAATCCTTTGTATTTATGCTGTCCCTAGACTATAGATTCCCGCATTTCCCAGTGCATTAGGAAATTTTAGATTCAAAATTCTTGGAACCGAACTGCAAGTTCTGTTTCTGTTTGGGGCTTTGAAGCGTTCTCTTGTATAAAGGCTATATTTTTAGAAACTTCAGGAGATTTTTTATCTGGTAAAACCATCATTTTGGGTCCAGATTCTTTTACCGGAGCCAAATTCGATAAAAACGCTTTCGATCGAAAACATACCGGCACTCCATTCATACTCTAGTGTAATTTTTTTTTGCCCAAAATATCTCCGTCTGAATGGTCCTACAGGGGGTCTATGTCCGGTAACCGGATGTTTACATCTCAAAAGGTTTTCCGCAAAACTGGTATAAGATGTACAGTTTCTATGATTAAATTTTTTTAGATTCAGCTCGGTCGAAATTAAAAATCTATATACGAAATTTTGTTCAATTTGGACCAAAGTTGCTCCATTTATGGTCGCATCCGGTGCGAAAAAAACCGGAAAAAAAATCGATTTTTCCGGCCAAGTACTCAGAATCGCGGATAAAAAATGTTAGTTTTTGGCACAATGAATATTTGGGCGGCTACTTTCATTTTACCGGTGTCAAAGTAATCGAATATCCGGCCGATTTCCGGTTCTGGAACTTCTGAAATTTGAAATTTCATGGGCTATTATCTCAGTATTCACAGTAATCCCTGAAGTCAAATTATTTCATTAAAATGACATTTTGTCTATCTCCTTAACAAGCATCAACCTCAAATTATTTCATATCTGCTGTAATTTTTAAATGATAGCGTTTTAAAAATGGTTCAAAAATAAGTTATATTGCGTATGACAAAGCTAAGCGTATGGGATCAAATCGCATATCCGGTTTAACAATTACACAAAACAAGCAAAATCTGCACGTTTTTAAAACTTTATCATTCAAAAATTGCAGCAGATATGAAGTAATTTGAGGTTGATGCTTGTTAGGGATAGACAAAATGTCATTTTATTGAAATAATTTGACTTCCGGACCAACCGGATACTGAGGTAATAGCCCATGAAATCTCAAATTTCAAAGATCGGAACCGGAAATCGACCGATATTCGATTACTTTGACACTGGTAAAATAAAAGTAGCCTCCCAAATATTCATGGTGCCAAAAACTAACATTTTATCCGCGATTCCGAGTACCAGACCGGAAAAACCCTATTTTTCCAGTTTTTCTTCGCACCGGATACGACCATAAATCCCTCAATTTTGGTCCAAATTGGGACAAAACTTCGTATATAGAGCTAATTTCGACAATCTGAATCTAAAAATTCAATCAGCGAAACTGCACGATTTAGCCATCTTGCTGTACAGTTTTCGTAACCTAGACATCCGGTTATCGGACATAGACCGGATGTGACCGGATTTTCGGAGATGTCTTGGGCCAAGGTCCAATATGCTAGAGTATGAATTAATTAGCATTTTTCTTTCCGAATCTGAAACGTTTTTATCGATTTGGCATCCGGTAACCGGATATAGACCGGATATGATGGTTTTACCGGATTCTCCTCCTCCTGAGGTTTCTAAAAAATATATACTTTATATAGACTAACTTCTAAGGTTAACTCAGAACAACCGCTCACAGTTCAGTTCCAAGAATTTTTTGATCAGACTTTAGTTCTAGTGTTGCTCATACTATATTTGGTAAATTTTTGCACCAGCATACTCTTCTTTCCTATCTTTGCTTGTACAAAGCTTTGCTTGCTGTTTTCTCTTTCCTATAATGCTTGCAGTATTGCATTTGTCCTAGATTTTTGCACTTTGCAGTTTTTCCTTTTTTCTCATTTTTCCCTGTTTGTTTCCTTCCTAACTTCTTTTCCTTTGTTTCATTTCCTCTGTCACAGGCGTCTGCAGATAGTGAAGTTTCTGTTGGATGTGCATGCTGATCCCACAAAAACATCCCTTGATGGTTACACGGCTTTTGATTTAGCTGTAATGGGAGGTAATTTCTATTTGTATGTGGGTTGTGTACGTATTTTGGCTTTAATAGTGTATGTTTGATTTAGTGCTGTGTTTTGCTTGCTGTGATTTTGACTGGCTGGCTACTTCCTACTTTTCATTCTGCCTACAAGGTGTTCAAAACTTGGTTTTATGTTTTACTGTTGACATAAAATTTTCCGCTTTTCCAGCTTGCTAATTGTTTTCACCTGTTTATAAGAGAAAGTCTGGGCATCACACTGTAGTCTAGGTGTATGCCTATGTCTCACTGGGTTCAGTTGCCGTGCTAGTGGGCATTTATTTTTAAACGTTAAAATCTAAGGGTATCATGTCTGTGCGATTGTACGATTGAACTTTGGTTTCTAGGGCTGTGCTTCCAATGAGCTGGCAGTGTTGTTAACCCGAGTTTGTGCCGGTAACGCTTCCACAACAGGTGATCCTCATGCTGTTAAAGACTGAGAATGAGCAGGTTCCTGGCACCAGCGCCCAACTCAATGCGGAGTCCGAAGCCCACAAAACGGCAACAAAAGACTACTACAGAGGGCAGATCTGGCAAACGATTGTCTTGGATGAAAGTACGTAGGCGAGCTGCTTACAGGTTGCTGTTGTATTGAATTTGTGGGAAACCTTTTACAAAAGTAAAGGCGTGTTTAACAGTCTGTTGAGTTCTGGTCTGTTTTGTTCCCAGCGCAGATCTGACTTCTGTCGAAGCCTCAAACGATAACACTGAGCGGTAGGGCCCGTCCAATTTCTTGCCAAAGTAGACAGGAGTTCCTCTTTGGTGGTATATACGTATATCTAAATTGGATTGTGTTAGGGGTTTACGTTAGTGACTACCGTTTTTATTGTTGCAGCGTTTGTGGCGACATGCCGAACGAAAGCTGAAGTGACGTCGCAGACGGACTCAACGCCAACCGTTGCCTACTGAGTGAGCCTGGAGTCTCCTCCAGTTGAGGACGCCGGTTTGCCGACCCGTTGGCCCTCCATGGCCATGTCTACCCTCAGTTCCTCATGGTGTGTCAAGAGCTATTGCTTATTTGTTTTTTGTATTTTTAGAAACGTATCGATTTTCTTCTTAACGCACGTTTTCTTTTCGTTGCCTTCCTTTTCCTTTTTCTTTCATTTTCTATTTTCCTCTTTATTTTTCCTCTGTTCTCCTTACTTTATTTTTTCCTTTCCTTATTCTTTCTTCTCTAAGGAGAGTTTCGAATGGTTCTTTGTGCAGACGACTCCATCTCTTCAAATTGAAGCACTTTAGAACCAGGGTATCAAACCTTAATTACAATTGCTTTCTAAAGCAGGCTCAAAGCGAAAACTTAAATTCTATCTAGGAAAGTTCTTTGGTGTAAGTAATGAGGTATTAGAATACCTCCTACAATGACACCCAGCACATTTCATCTTTCTTTGGTTGATTAACTTAACTTAAAGCTATTACTTATTCGCTGTAGTTCCGTGCTTGTTTATTTTTTCTGTTTATATTTAATTTTATGCTTTATTCTTTATTCTTTTAGATTTTCGTTCAACCTACTGCAATTCAATTTTTCAGCAGTTATCGTAGCACTTGGTCTGGCCTACTTAGCTACCGGCGTACCCCTCGTTTGTCTAGACAAGCGACCGCCGGACTGGGGTGGGGGACACGTGGGGCATGGAAATGGCTAATATACCCCCCTTTTTTCCTTTATTGTGGCGTTGAGCACCCTACCCCCAGCCAAGTCCTACCCAGAAATTAATTTGAAATATTTTATTTTATTCTTTCCTATGGGCTCAAATTTTACAGTACATTTTAAGTATAACTGTACAGTGGGTAGGGTCGGGTGGACCATAACTGTACTTACTATTTATAAAATATTAATGAATTCTTCTTTTTTGTTAATATTACTATGTTTATGCTCAGACCTATTTTCAAGCTGATTCTCCCGTTAAGTTTATCCACCAGTCTCATCGTATCAAATACTGGAGAGTTTACCTATTAACATAAAACTTTGCTGTTGTGTTGCGCATGCTATCTTGTGATCTATACCTTCATGCATTTATCTGTCTGAAGGTTGTAGATTACCATAGCTGTATTTTGTAATATTTGTATGCCAAGCTCACTATATGTATATATGCGCCGTTTAGTAATCTGTTTTACCGTTGACTTCATCAATAAAGATTAAGAAAGTTAACTACAAGATTTCTATTCAAAATCTGACTTAGCCTTCTGCTATTATGCAGCTATTCAGTTTGGTGCAGTCCAGGGTTAGTTTAATGTGCGTTTTAGCCTGATTGAGTCTTGCGGTCAACTCTACGGGCCTGAAATCGTGTCTCTTCAGTCATCGGCCCCAGTATCTCGGGTAAGGGTAAGGAAACCGCCTTTTATTTGAAACAAAATGGGGTTTTGGATCTTCGCTTATCTCCATCCTTGCATTCAGTATTCCCTAGTATGTTTCTTTAGATGACTTATAACTAGTAGCTGCTCTACCTTATTATTATTTTGAACGTTTAGGCACGTTTTTGTAGTGAAATAGCTAAACCTAATGAGTTTTTTGAAAATTCAGACAGTTCAGCTTTATAAATTGAATATGGTTTGATATAGAAATTAACAATTTTTAGCAATTAATTAAAGTTAAAATAGGAGGTTTCTGTCTAATCTTAGTTTTTTGTAGCGTTCCACCCTTCTGTTGGATGATCTGGGTAGCAGTCGCTTGGGAGAACCTAGCAAGGTCTGCTAATTCCCCACTTTGTGACAGACCCTTCCCGTTTTCGACTGCGGCGCAAACTAATTGCTCGATCAAATCAATATCCTCTGGGGCACAGCCCGCACCCAGACCAGCGGTATATTTATTTCTTAACAAGCAGTTTTAAATTCGCTCCATCCAAGTAATAACTGTACATTTCATGGTTACTGTAAACTTCGGCAGTCTTTCTTCTTCTGAAATTTTTGTACGCTATACTTGGTTTTTGTTCGCTAAAATGGTTAGTAATCGAATAGAGTATACTTATTCTAGTTAATTCTTGAGGCAGCTCGACACCTTGTTTATTCTTATTACAGCAGAAAGTAATCACTAACTAATTTTAATAACTACAGAAATGATAAAATTGTAAAAAATAATTATTGACAACTCAATGTTTGGAGAAGGCTCTTTTCTGGCACATGCAGTATCATACGTAATCTGTGCTATCATTTTTGATTGTTTTGGTAATCTGCGGAATTTTTAGCTTGTACCCAGTTTTAGGTGATATCCCGCAGTCTTCATCAGCTGTGAGTGAACGCGTTGTCGCTGAAGTCCTTGCCATCGCTGCTTCTGCTGCCGAAAGTGATTCCAGTGTACAAAAATCCGATGGTCAAGCTGTGCCTTCTGTCCAGTACATTTCCTGAGCCTGTGCGATTTCAGCAACAGTCACGTGCTGCCCAATTAGCCTCCGAAATGGTATAGTTAGCTATCAGTTATGTACGACCTGTATAGCAGCATTTCATTCTTAGGATAGTACTGCAGTACTCCAAAAGTTGTATGAAAAGTGTAATCACTAACTATTGAGGCCTTTATGATAGCTTGTATATAAGAGTCAAATTGCTCTACATTAAATAATGTGTAGCAGAATAGGAACACTTTGTGCCACTTTTTTCCTTGTATACACTTTTGCATTGTTCTTGTCTTATTAATTTTTTTAACTTTTTTACATTACTTTTTAATGCTTATATTGTTTTTCTTCATTTTTCAGGGCACACATCCCACGGCCAGCTTCGTGCCGCCACCATGACGGAAGGGGACAGGCGACCAGCTCCAACGCTGCGTCCACTGCCCTGCGAAAACGCTCAGCTGTTTTTGGCTCAGGCGGCTCCATTACGGACGTGGGTGGCGGCGTCGTGTGTGGTCCGGCCACGCTCTGAACGTCGGGGAAAGGCGGTTGCTCCTCCGGCTGGCTCACATGCGGGACCGTTTATGCCGAATCTAAGGGAAACGAAGCAAGTTTCAACAGCCAAATGTATTCAAAATCCTGTAGATGCCCCCTGAAATACTGGACGTATGAAATTCTGTCGACTCTCAATAATTGTGTACATAATGGTTGATTTTGGAGTAACAGCCGGGTTTATTGTAGGGATTTTTTCTTGCAAAGGGTTTCTTGGATCATCCCCAAAGTCTGAGGGCATGGAATTTCTGTGGGGGATAATTCTTCTAATAGCTATTTTTTCTTGCATACACTGTAAGTGTTGATTTCACCAAAATAGGCAGATTTAGTGGCCAAATGGCCAAAAAAGGGAAAATTAAGTAAAAAATCTCTGACAAAGCCGGAAAAGTTTTGGAAATTTGGTCTTCTGGCTAGGAGCGAATTTCTCAGGGCAAATTTTACTACCAAAAGGATACCTTCTGGATTTGGGGGGAGGGGGCGGTTTTTTTCTGGGGGAGGGGGGATTTGTGGGAGTTCATTTATGGGGGCCCCCAGTAGAATAAGCCCATGTTAATAATATGTTAATAATTATGTTTTGTTTCTTTCTGCGACTGTACTAACATAAACATTCCTGTCTGCAGTGTTTTTGTTTTTTCTGTTTCAGGCGGTCAGCGTCCCATGTTTCGTCCCCATTCCTATCACGATCCCATCTCTGAATCTGATCCGCCCTCCCTATCAGTCCAGCGGCGGAAACTCACCACCCTGCCAGGCGAGGTCGCGGTACGCAAGCAGCAACTTCTAGTAATAAATCTATTAGTATTTAACAGGAGCACATGTGCTAGATGAATAAATAATAATATATTAATAATATAAATTAATCTTATAAGTAGAGAAGTCCACTCGCCTTCTTTTGCCAAAATTTTATTGCTATTTGCTTTATTCTTTATTGCTTTCTTCTTCTTTATTCCTTTTTGTTTTAGAAATTCATTTTAAATACCTTTAATTATGACGTATATATATTTATACGTATACATGTCGAATGTATAAAATATATATGCGTACATTTCTAAAACGCACTAATCTTTGAATTGAATTATGTTACCCTGCTCCGCCTGATTCCAGCGTCTCCGTGTTCGTATAATGTCTACTAATCCTGTCAGGACCTAGGCGCTTGCTAGCATAAGCATCGCCACGCGGCGTTAGGGGTTGGCGGCCGCGGGGTCAATCACGTGTATGTATTAAACGGAAATTACTAACACCACGTGATTACCTGAGGATTAAAAAAAAAAATTGAAATATTATTTTGTACTGCTTTTGTCAAATTTGCTTTAATGTGCATACAGTATTCCTTCTAGTATCCATGGTTCTTCATGGTTGGTTTATTGTAGAGAAGGTTATCTGTTTTGTAGGTTTAATGACATTGGGTCTCGGTGTCGTCCCCATTCCTATCACGACAGCATGAACTTTGTTCCCGGTGCCGTGTCGTCACGTGACTACTACAATCATGCCGTCATGACACGTCTACAGGTGACGCCGACCCGACGCAGTGTCGGCTTCTTCAAAGGACCCCCCCCCCTGTCTCGGGGGCTACTGTTGCCGAGGGAAGTGACAGTTTGGGCCTCATCTCAAAAAGGATGGACTGGGTAGGATTCTGTTTTTATGGACTTTTATCTCTGAGGTTTGTCGACTTTTTGTTTTTCTTTTCTGTGAATATTTTACAAAATTTTTTAGCATCTACACATTTACATGTTGCTGGGCTTATTTTAGTGAGGTGGTGGATCCACTCATGAACTACCTCTCCTCTAGATTCCCGCCTCCCCCAAAACTAGTGGGTGCCCCTTTTGATATCATATTTCTTGAAAAAAATCGTTCAGAAGGCCAAATTTTGTAAACATCTTCTGCTTTGTCTGAGATTTTTTCACTCAAATATTTCTTGCCTCTTTTCACACTAAAGCTGATTATTTTTTGCACAGAAAACTAACTTTTCGGCAGATACTAAAACAGTAGTGTTTAGCATGTTTTTATAAAATTGTCGAAAACATTTCGCCCCCGGCCATGACTTGACTGCCAATGGTGCCCTCAAAAAGTAATCCAAGTAAAATTCTCTAGAATAAGCCCAGATTTGACTTGAAAGGGGTCCCTTAAAATTTGCTGAAATACCACTTCGGACTTGAGTGTTTATTATTGAGTTATGAACTATTCAATTATTAATTAATTATTTTTGTAGACATTCTTCGGCATCGCATTTACCAGGCATCAGCCCCAACAGCAGTTCTGGCGGCACGAATTCTCTGGTCGGAGCTGGTTTTCGTCATTACTACAAAAATGGACAGAAACCATCCACTGTTGTATGCCACAATTCTGTTACATGTGTTTATACTGTATTGAATTTTTTAGCTTTTCCTACTTTTTTAAAAAAGGACTGTTCCTACTTTTTCCTACTTTTCCAACATCGCCATGTCCGAGGCCTGGTGTAAAGTAGGCAGGTATGTTTATTTGCTGTTGATTCTGTTTTAGAACTATGATATTCTGGGTACTGTGGATGGTCTTACTATTCAGGAAGGTTAGAGTTTGATTTTTTAAAATATTTTGTTTTGTGTGTTCCTAAGTTTGTTGTTTTATTTATCAAAGAAGTCTATGGTCTTATCACCTGTTGTTGTTAGTATGTTCTACGGGGGGGGGGGGGGGGGGGGGGGGGGGGGGGGCTTAGCTTATGTTGAACATGTTTATTACAGATGAGCTCAGAAGTTTGTTGAGAAAGTTGTCATTGGAACAATATCATACGGTTTTTGAGGAGCAGGAGGTAATTCTACTTGAATTGTTTTTGTTGGATTAGGTATTGCCGATATGGGTTATGAATCCTGTCCTAGTGTCCTGGTGTTTGAAGTTTTACCGGAATTGCAGGAAAATGTTAGTCCAACGTAACTTCAGCAACTCACATATTAACTCATATTAAACGGGATTTGTAGGAAAGCTGTTCACTATTTTGTGGCATGTATGGGGTTTTGCCTTTTGTGTGAATGTGCACCAAGATTAGAGCCAGTTTCGTTGGAAGTTCAAATGATCAGTTCGTCAGTTACGAATGTTCTAATATGTCTGACCAGTTTTATTTTAGGTTGACGTTGAAACGTTTCTGATGCTGGCTGATGCGGATTTGCGTGAAATCGGAATTCGTGATCCCGGACCGCGAAAGCCGAAATTTTTGCAAGCCGTTCGAAGAGTGTGAATCAGGGAGTGAACATGAAGCGAACACTGGCAAGGAAAACCTCTGCTGGTGACTGAAGGATTTTAAAATTCCGCTTTGAACTTTGAACTTTTTTGGCAGACGTTCGTTTTAGAGCTTATATTTTCATGCTGTTGTTTTAGCCATCGCTTGGTGTTGGTGATTATTTATTTTGATTTTATTTGATTGTGTCATAGTTGTGCCAATTTAGACAAAATAAAAGCTTGTTTTAGTTCATAAGATGGATAAGTTATTTGTCAGGATAGGTTTATCTACTCTAGGGGGATGTTTTAATTGAGAGTTGAGTATAGTGAAGAGTTAAGGGGGGTTACGAACGGGTTGGCACCGTATCGTCGGAGAGGCTACTTTCCGCCCAACGTTAGCTAACATATCAAAGTAAAAAAGTTTAGGGTGGGCAACAATATATCTCATATACACCGTTTTTGGCAGGACGCCAAAGTCGAAATTTTGCTGCGAAAAATGGGATTTTTCAAAAAGGGTTTTTCAGCTCTGGTGAATTAACGGTTCGACCGATTCTGTAACTTTCAGCCATAGATGTTAACTGTTACTAGTGCTAACTATTAAAAGTATTCCGGCTTTCGAGCGTTGCTTCCTTCTTTAGTTATAACAGCTCAAATTTTGAAATTTTGCAAAAAGTTGCGAGGTGACCGTGCGCCGTTTTCGATCTAATAAAATTGGCAGCCCCTAGCCTACCCCAGCTTTTTACCAGTTATTAGGCTCTAATAGGGGCATACTGTCTGTGAGTTTCAAGTAGAGCTGGGGCCGGTTCCACTAGAACCGGTTGGAACCGGAACCGGAACCGAACCGGAAGGATTTTTTAGAACCGGAACCGGAACCCGCAGAATTTGGAGCCGGCCGGTTCCAGGCTCAAAAAAGTGAGTTTGAACTAAAATTTTTGCCAACTGTAAAATTTGCAAAAGTTGAAATTTGGGCCTGGATCTCATAATTTAGCATCATTTGATTTTGATGTATGATTCCCTAACGTCTCCGCAGCTGAAACTGGAACTGCATTGTCACCAAGAATCATTAGCGAATGATTCGAAATCGGCGATTACATCATATGAATGTTCGAATAGTTGTTTACATCTCAACATGTAGTCAACGAACAACTCGCTGGACGAATATTCTAAACATTTTTTATTTCCATTTTCCACTAGTTAATTGCTTTAATATTACAGAAGATTCGTATATTTTTTTTGCAGGGTTTCGACTCGAGCTAAACTGAATCTGTAATGACCAGAATGTGTTGATGGTAGTAACGTGCAGCACACATTGAAAGGCAGCAAATTTATCCAATCTTTGGAGTTCAACGATAATTTTTAAAGTATTTTAAAGCTTACCTAGTTTTAATAGTTTTAAAGCTGCTACAAGTATGCAGAGTACGGCCGCGACAGTGTCTCAATTCAAATGTTCGACTTGGACATGCGACAAGTTTTGAATATGGATTGATTTCTCGACGTGTGGGAAGCTAAAAAAAAGCTATCACAGTTCACGCTACAAAAGCGCTCTGAGGGCATATTTGTTCTGAAATTGCTTAATGAACAAACAAGCTCATAATTTTGAGAAAATGTAAACTTTGTCAAATTTTCACCAACAGCTTCAAGTTTGGAGGCTTATATTTCTCCCTAACAATGTGACAATACAAAACTTAAAATTTCCCTCAGCAAGCAGTTTTCCCAAAAAATGTGTGCGTAAAGCCGCTTTCTAATTGCTGGAATGAGCTGAGAGAGGAATCCGTGTTCATAAAAATCTAGCCGCCATCTGTTTCGTATCTTCGTTGCTGTGCTTAGGCAGAGATGCCGCAGAGCAGACAGACCAAATCGAAACCAAACCAAACCAAAATCAAACAAACCATTTGAAAACCAAATTTCTTTATATATTATCTTCTAAACCGCAAAGAATCGTTGTTGTAAGTTGTAAGTTTTGGTGAGAGCATTCGAATGACTATAAGTTTGTATATAGTTTATTATTTTCATTATTTTCATCAGCTTTTTGCTTTCGCTTTTGCTTCCAAAGCGAAGGACGCTTTCAATTATTCTTTGAACTTAAGCTGGAGTCAACATTAACTCCGAAGAGCAATTAAATCTTGCAGGCGCAGAAACATTTGTAAACTGCTATTCCCTATTTTCGTTTTTCAGTAACTTCGGCTTTTGGCACAAAATTCAAAAGAGTGAAGGTACATAAATAGAAAGAGGTGTCGGCATAACTAATCTGTTAAGAATTAAATAGTTAGATAGAGGTGTCTGTGTCAAAGAAAGCAACCAATTCAGCACTAAGTAAATTTTAATATTTGCTATCTTTCAAAATTCAAATATCTTTACTACTAAAATTTTTACAAATAGTCCTGCGGAAGCGAATGTAGCTTTGATAAAAGAAAATTAAAACTAAGCTTTCAGCATTTCTTATAATTCTTTGGAACGTTTTGCAGCTTTCAAGATTTCTTTGGGTATGTGGTAGGGCAGGCGCTGTTTGTTCATTTTTTCAAATAAAATCCATATTTTCTGGTTAGGCATTTTGGTACACACAGTAGCATTGAACAGTCAACTATCGAACAATTTTGTATCTTATGGTAAAAGGAAATAAAGGTTTCAATGTTGGGTATGGCAGTTTACAAGATGTTAAGAAAATTTTCACAGTAACAAATCGAAAATTAATTATAAAAAATTGCGAAAACAGTTGTCTAGTTGTTTGATATGTTTAATACATTTGATTTATAGCATTGGTTCTTCATTTTGATTGTATCATCCCTATAGGAGGCCTACAACAAATGTTAGATAAGAAAGAAAATTATCACTGCAAATTTTGTACTTGGAACCGGGAACCGGAAGCTAGAACCGGAACCGGAACCGGAACCGGAACCGGAACCGGAACCGGTACCCTAGAACCGGAAACGGAACCGGTTTCG